>PNEQ01003519.1:0-33070 GCA_003012365.1 Medauroidea extradentata | reverse complement strand
TATACAAATCGGCACAGTCTATCGATACCTGGTGTCTTCAGGAACTAGTTTTTCACGGATGAATTATGACACGCGTGTTGAGGTTACAAACTGATAGGTAGTGAATCCTCACTATCTTACTTTTTTTTTGTTTCCTGCCCTTCTTTACTACATTTGATGACCATGCCTCTAACGTGTAGTAGCGTCGCGAGGAGTGTTCCAAGGTGTGCGGTGCCCAGCAATGACTATACGTAACACCGAGTTGTCTTGCTGCATACAATTAAATGTATCCAGGATGTTTCAGCGCTGATTTGGATGACACACGTATCTTGCGTCTTCGTGTGTTGACGAATCTGCAGCTGATTCGCTTCCGAACTATGATGATTTGCTTTATTTGCCACATGATCGCCTACCCCGATCTTACACTACTAATGTAAAGCAGTTTGGAGATTTTATGTGAAATTCGGGAAAACGGGAATACTGTCGTCATATTGTATTATATTTGCCTTTTTTTTTTTTTTGGGAGCTCTTAAATAAAACGGATTGTTGAGTTAACATAAAAGTGTGCAACCTGACATATTCTTATCACAGCCTGTCGGATATTTATATACTGTCCTAGTAAGATAAATGTTCACTTAGAATCTGAAAACATATTCTTGTTGAGATATCCGTCCAGATATATGTAGGAGTAATCTCACTTACGTATGATTGCCACTTCTTGCCTACGTTATAGGCAATACAGCAACCTGGTTGTAAGTATCATAAATTGATTTGTGATTTTAAGCCGACTTGCACTGGTTAACTGATAAACTTTCGTACCCATTGTTAGCCAAGAGTGATTGATACCATTGTAGTATATCCATTATCGGTGGATGTCACATTGAATTGAAGAACCAACAATAAACTGTGCTTAAATTAGAGTACTATTTTTGTCAGCTGCGTTGAATGAAAAAAAAAAAAAAACATCGTCTGTGGAACACATCATCAGAATAGAATTTTGCGCAATTAGCCTGTATCACGATCGCTTTTCACATAGTAACGAAAAGCCTTTCTAGTTAACATTTCATGAGATAATGCTTATATTATGGGTATTAAAATATATATATATATATTTTAATTCTCTATACAACAGTACATGAAACGGTGTTTCTGCCGTTTCGCCACGCCACTCAAGCAAGCGTACTAAAAAAATCCCTAATTGTTTATGCAGTATTTACAATTCGCGTAGGTATCGATTTTGTCTACAAACAAAAGTCAGAAAAATGACTGCTCATGAAGTATGCTAGTACTGGTTGATCCGTGACGAAATCAAAATAATTCGACAAGTTATTATTTGGGACCCTGAATTAATGTAATTTCATCAAGCCCTCAGCTTCTTTTCAATGCATTACTTGCACATCTGCAACTTAGCTTCATGGTAACTGGCAGCGTGTTTTTGTGAAAAAATAGTATTTTATTTGATTGTGGCCATCAGAACCAGATAATTGCAGAACCACGCGTCTGTGACTTGCAGCCAGTAATACTTCACCCCGCCTACCAAGCCACAATGGCGCGGCAGTGGAATAGTTGTACTATATCCATAAAAAAAACTTAGTACCTGTCTAGCAACAAATATTTAATTTGCACAACACAAGTAATGATTTTTAAGAATAAAATCATGTTTAAATACAGGATTTCACTGCAGCATTAGTAATAAGCGAAAAGTGTAAGTTTAGAAGAAATACTGCATTAAATTGATACTACATAGCTCAGATCGGAGAACAAGACAAACTAATCTGGAGGGTACTCGTAAGTATATTGTTTAGACTGTTTAATGGAAAAGGAAAAGAAAAATACTTTTTTTTTTTAAATTAATAAGTTAATTAGCAGAAAGGCAAAGTGACTAAAATGATTAGATTTATCACATGTACAGAGCATTATTAATTGCCGTCGGTACTTAACTGCTTTTCTACGGCGTTCGCTGCGTCGTTCTGACCTTAATACTTTTACATCTAGGTTTCTTCGCCTTTAACAGGACAACTGGGTTGCCGTATCGTGCTTGAAAAACTAAAAAAATAACTTCTGTATGGACGTTACTACATCGTCGACCCACATCGTACAACACGCCCATTAAGGATGGCCAAATCATTGCAACCCACGCCAAAGCCATGTCCAAATTAAAGCCTGAAAGTATTCAACAGTCCCAAATTTTAAATATTCGCCTGTCAAAATAATCCTGTCTAGTGTTACCGTTGCCTTAAGCAATGTAACCATAGCTGTCGGTATACACAAGACCTCAAGATATAGAGAAAATAAAAATATGGAAATACATACATGTCTGCAGTTAAGGCCATAATATTTCATTTATTTCAAACAATTGCTAATAACAAGAACATTTTTTTTAACCAAATGCTTAGAAAATAATTGTGACTGTGTGCAGTCATACGAGATACAATTTAGCCATAGCGTTTTTAAAAATATTCCACCTTTTTCAAGTAATAAATCACTTTGCTTCAATTTGGCTTATTTTGACAACAAAATATGTGATATTTCAGGAGAAAAAATCTAAAAATCCGTTTAATGTGTTGCTACAGAAAAATTCACATACAAATGATGATATATAAGCGTTAAAACTTCAAGAATGAAATTTTGATGTATGTATTAATTTGCATTTAAAAAATATTTTCAAAACCCCTACAAAACTAAAGAACGAGGCCTTAAACAATGAATTTTACGGTCTACCTAAAATATTAACTAACTGTCACAAAAAAAAAAAAAATAGGAAAATAAACAAACATTCTCTCATTAAATTACGTACTTAGCTAGTGAACATAAAATAAATAGTTTGTCATTAGTTACCCTGGCACTAATTATAGATCACATTAGAAAACGATAAAATTGTAATTTGTCACACTGTGAAAGATAGAAACATCGAATCACTGGCACGAAGCAGGGCCAAGAAATGCGTACGTTAAATTGAATAACGACTTTGTAAATATTTCCGCGACAAACCAGGGCCTTGACCAATCTATTTCACATGTACAAATAAGAAATACTGTTCGGTAGTGGCTACAAAATATTATGTAAATTTAGTCCCTACAATGTATTTTTTTGTGGTGAACAGCAAGTATTTTGCAGAGTTCACTAAACTGTTTGCTGGTGATAACGAAACAATAAACTTGTCAACAAAAAGTTTTGTGGACACTACAAAATATTTGGTGATCACTACAAAATTGTTTGGTAGGGTCTATACTGACCAAATATTTTGTAGCCACTACATTTTTTTTTCTGTGTAAACAAATAGGCTGTGCAGCCAAATTTCTGAGTTACACGGACATAATTGCAAGAGAAACAGAAAGTTGAGGTACTAATTCATTTTATCCAGTTGACTAAATTCATGATAAAGACTCGCACCAGCTATTTAAATGTACCCAGTCTGACCATAGCAGCCGAGTGACGGCAGTCCGCGGTGTGGCCTGTCTTTATTGCTGAATAGAGCATAGTGGATCTGGAGCAATTAAAGAAATGTTTACATGTTTGAGTAATCACTATTTAGACATGGTGTTTGTGTACAATTACACACTGAAAACATGTTTGTTATTTTGCAAGGAAAATCCTTCAAAATTTATAAGCAATAGAAATATCTTGCAAAACTACAAGTGTTTTTTTGTTACATAATACAAAATATACATGAACAGGTAAACATATTTATTAAAAACATTAAATAACCGTTTAAAAAATAAATTTACGAAATATTATTTTGAGAACAAAAAATGGTGGACTTACTGCGATTCGAACCTGCATTTAGTGATCGCTCACCTTACTTCTATACCACGTTGACTTAACTAATATTTATATTTTGTTATTTATGTATGTTAAATGTATTGATGAATAACTTTTTATCTAATTTTGTAGCAGACAGTTAAATATAATGTTCACGTCATTCAATAAATTCCCTTCCAAAATATGTGACTTATGTTTTAATATATGAGATATGAGAAACCCGTGATTTTGGTAAACTACAAAGTCTTCCTAAGATTTTTGCAATAAATTCCTTGTAACTTTATAAAGTTTACGTGTAAAATTATTGTACTTATACAAAGATTTGTAAAAGTATGAGTTAATTCATTGCAATTGTTACGCAAATATCATAGAGTGTACTATAACGGAAGAGGGTGCGTCGTACCGTAGGGAGAACAGTTGGTAGGGACAGTTACGACATCATCGATCAGTTCAAATAGTGACGAAACCACAGATGTGGGAGAATATATGTCCTTTCACAAAAGTATAAATACGTTAAAAGGAATGCAACAAAAGGAAGACTTCTAAATTAAAGTATCAAAAAGTTTTTTTCTTATACTTTATTTATTAATTATTATTTATGTTTCTACCATGTGTACATTCAATATTTTAATACGAAAACTTCTTAAACAACACAATTTCGTTCCTTAAATTACACATGTTCCTGGAAGGCAATCCCCGTACTACCCTCTTTATTGGGAAGGGGGGAAGTGTTTACCTACGCATTCAAAGTTTGTGGGATATCCCCCCCCCTCAAAAAAATCATAGTTATGGTCTTGGCTCAAACATGATCTTGCCGGTATGAAGTGGCAACATGCCATGGTAAAACGTATTGCAGTCATCTTAATGATACACACGGCACATTTTAATAGTTTGTGTGATTTATCCACTGGGATCGAACAAGGAAAATATTTGGTACAGTCAACCATATGTACGTTCGTTTACGGCAAAACAAGTATGTATTTGGTCCAACATAATATTGGTAGCTTGAAAAATATATACAAAGAATGAAATATTGCTATATATTAATTAAAAAATAATGTATGTTTAACTGGACTGAACTTTATAGTCAAGATAACTAAATCTGCCAGACAACCAAATCTTTGGTTGATTCAACTGACAAACGCGTATTTGACCGTACACAAACATATGTACGGTTGAGTGTCACAATTTTTTTTCCATGCGGAAATTTTCATGAAACGAATTTTTCCGTCGCCATAGCGCCACGATTTTGTGGCGAAAAGATTTTTGCACCATTTGGTTTGAATGCCTTCTGTGAACCTCTGAAGTTCTGGTTGCACTGCCTGCAAAACAAGTACGTTACGAACACTAAGAGAGTGTTGTAATGTGCTTAATGCTACGACTATACAGCTATGCGTGGTGTGTCAATACAAGGAATGCAGTCCAGATTATCTTCCGTCAAGTGGCCCACCTGCAGGTCGAGCATGGTTCTTTTATTCGAAACCGTCATAACTCCGACGTGTCACTAGAATGACGCTAGTGTCATGACGGCTGCGCGAAAATGCGAGCATGGATCGTCGCTTCATAACGCTTCTTTCAGAATTATTGCGTCAAATGAACGACGGTTCCAAAGAGGAATATATGCAGTACGAAATTTGTGGTAGTGACGTGTTATTTTGTGTGTTGGAGAATCTGCTTACAAATTTTAGCCAATAGAAAATCTCCGTGAACAAAAATATTAAACAGCTGTTACGAGAATGACGTTATTTGCACTTAACCTGTATTTTTATTTATAAGTGACACACTTAACCTGTATTTTTATTGACAAATGACTCTTTAATTTATTACTAGAGCCAAGATTTTTATGGCGAAAAGATTTTTGCAACATTTGGTTTCGATGCGTCATGTGCACACCTGCAGCTCTGCTACATCGTCTGTGTTTGGATGATTTTACCGTCACTTGCCTTGGCAAATTATAGACGTACAGACTGACAATAATCTTATTCTGATTGGTGTAGTAAAATGAGAAACGTGTCTGAACAAAGACACGCTGCCAATAACCTTGAAACAGAACTGCCGATGTGCACGTGAGTCACTGAAACAAAGTGGGGCAAAAATCTTTTCGCGACAAAATCGTGGCCCTATTTATTACACGTGTGAACAGAACTGGAAGAAACTGTGGTCAAGTGGCTATATTCTGTGGCAGTCGTGTGGGGTTTGCTGTTAATATTTATTTCATGAGTCAGTGTATATGCCACTATAGTAGTAGTGTTGATGCCGAAATAAAAACATCAATACTTGTATCCTCATTTGGCTGTTTATATGAACGATGTAAAATAAAACATGGTAAATAAAGTTTAACATAATTTTTAATATTTCAGTATGTATCTTATAATTTTAAAGTCTACGTGTGATCTATAACGGCAAAATTATTTTCTGTCAGAGCATATACAATAAATAACAGAAGGCGATAATTACTATTCTCCAGTCAATAAAAAAATTGCCTTAGATTTGAGGAAAATATATGTTTTGTGGTCTCCTTTGCCCCATACCCGATAGAAAATTATAATTGGTTTCCCTGTCTCGGAAAAAGACAATGCATGAACATAAGAACCGTACTGCCCAAAATTACAAATGTTTTAATTGTCTTCGTCGACATCTGTAAGATACAACATTGTAGGTTATTTGCCAATACGAACGGTAGCAATGTTTTTAAAAGTTTCTACGTTACGTATAAACACTGGTTTCTCAGGATAGTTTCAGCAGAGAATGATTTTGTCTTATGCGTTTTGTGCTCCAGATTCAATACATAATTATTAAAATACCGGATTTTTTTTCTACCTCACATCACTTTCATTCGGTTTGGTTGTACTAAGACGTTAAAATTGTAGACAAATCACACGCGTACACTAATACAGCGCCAATAATTACTTATACATACATCAGTAAAACCATTGGTTTTTGTCTTCAAAAATATTCGATATAAACTGTATTACTTATTTCGGTATTGGCGATCAGTAATGGCAAGATGTAGGTTATGGCTGTATGGTCAAATTATAGGTTATGGTACGTGTACAGTAACTGAGCTTTAAGTTTGTCTTTGCACGTATTGTTTATACCGTGTGCAGGCTTTATATTAGTTAAATATTTAGTTTGTCACTTGAAAATGTGAATATGGCATTGTTTCTATCGATATTTATTTTAAATACGCACGTTGTCGGCTGATGACACGCTAAAATACCGCGTCATTGTATTGCCGGTCACATCGTTCATCTGAAACGCTTTGACGGGCAACAAACAGAACCGTGCTTGCTTTTTTGACTAAACGTCTTTCCACTGACGCGTCGTTCTGACGACAGGGAGAAAGCACGAACCATGCTCGGCCTCCTGGCGGTGAACCTAGGAAGTAAAGAACATTGTAAAGAACGAATCCATTAGGTATTTGGTACATTTTCTGTACGAAGTGTTATTTATGACATTTAACGAGATGTAAGGAATTGAGCTCTACCATGGTAACTAAGCGTTTCCGGACATATGTCCATATCACATATTTTCTTTCTTTGTGTGCGTGGAATGTTTCCTGAAAGTTTGGCCGTACCTTTTTGTAACATCCTGTATACTGGCAAATCACAGAAGTATGATTTCTAGTTGGCGCAGTCAAATGAGAGACGTGTCTGACGAAAGACACACTGCCAATAACCATGATGCACAGCTGCAAATGTGCGCGAGAGACACTGGAACAAAATGTTTCAGAAATCAGTGTTTTTAAACTTTTGTAATGTGTTTTAAGTATGGCTGTGCGTTTTTGTATTGTCTTGCTGTAATTATCTATAATTTTTCATGTGAATATTCGGGACAAAATGGTGGCTCTACGTCAGCATGATTTAACACCTTGCGTCTGCTTCTGCAGGTCAACTTCATGGTCAATGGCATTGTGTATTTATGCCAAGACGTCTCTCATTACACTCAACCAATTATAACAAAGTAGTTGATACACCGCTAGTCTGTGATGTTCGAGTAGAACCCAAAGACACTGAGATTATACTACAAGCAATCAAGGTGCAGTACTGCAGATACACAAGTAAAGCATTGAAACAAGCTGGGGCAAACAAATTTGTCGCAACAATTTCTAGTTCAGACATATGCAATATGAACGTTGTCAATCTCATAAAATAAATAGTTAAACGTTGTAGTTTTCTTGCATATAATTCCCTGTAAATTTGAAATGGAGTTCCGTAGTATAGGTATTTTTATACAATGCCATTTCTTATCAGTAATGAGCAGTAGAACACGCTTCTGAAGTAAGTTGACGGAGTCGCGGAACACAGTTTTTACTAAACTACACTTGTGTTCCTGTTAGGTTGGCAAGGAATAAATTAATTTACTTGCGGTCTTGATCCAGTGTGAATTTGGTGAGATACGTATACTATTTTTATGGAATTTACTTTTTTGTTCTGTTCGAGATTAATCTCTCAAGCTACTGTACACGTATTATAAACATAAAGTTTTTTTTTTACATACGCCAATCCGGGCGAATGTTGCCGTATTACAGAAAAACCCACAATAAAATAACAAAGGAAGAAAATGCAGTAAGCTGTAGTCAACATACATAAAACATACAGATAATTCCTGACAGGAATGTAGTCATATCCCAGAAGACGACACAAGTACAGTAACAGATATAAACAACAAAATATTAATTCCTAAGAGAAATACAGTCGACTGGAGAAGTCGGCCGGAGTTCCTCGGTCTGTACATGTTCCTAAAGACGGGAACAGATACCAGTTACCGAAACGTCGCATCTGTTGTCTTTTAAAGCCTACTATTTTTCATCTGTTTTTGTCTGTGTTGTGTCTTGCCTGTGTTCACATCCATTCGTGTCTCTCGTTATTTGTGTTGTCCTCGTCGTTCATCCATTTGGCGCATTTTCACACACCCCAATTTTTGTTGGTTTTTAATAATTATACGTCTCTCTTTGTTTTTTTTTTTGTCGTCCTTTTTTCAAGTCGACTATATTCCACTTAAGGAATTAATTTTGCGCTGTTTATATCTGTTCTTATCCTTGTGCACTCTTCTGGGCTATGACTTAATTCCTTTCAGGAATTATCTGTATGTTTTATATCTGTTGACTACAACTTACTGGCTTTTCTCTTTTTTTTTACTGTGGGATTTTCTGCAATACGCAACAACACTCGCCCTCAATGGTGTATGTCCAAAAATGTTTGTGTTCAAAATACGAACCCATTGCTAGAATCGTTCAGAGATCACATGTACGTATATTTTGTAACGAAATTTAACAGCTCTTTCATGTACACACATCAATAATTGCAGCAGAAATATCAACACATAATCAACAAAATCTGGATTTCTTGCGACAAACACCTATAAGGCAAATTGACGGCCAAGTTTTTTTCTAAGGTTTTGTAGATAAAAAATTTACGCACTATTTACAAGTGCAATTTATTGCATGCGCCGTTCTAAATTGTTATTTGCATGTTTAACGTTTCAGAATGTGTGTAAATTTTCTATAAATGTCCATTAAAACTAATTTATTTTGGATGAAATGTTATATGCACGTATGCACAGTGAAAATGCGATTGGTATTACTACATTCATTAGAATTCCTAATTGGCGACCTGAATTTCAAACCAAGCTATCTCCAAAATTAACGAAATAGCTAAAAAAGGTAATACCTAATTTGTGTGCATGCGTATCTATCTTGAACATGTTACATATTAAAATAAAATAATTTTGTTGTTGTTGGTAACATATTTCAGATAGACATAAATGTCTGTAGTAAAAATATTATATTTTTGATAATTCTTAAATATTGGAGTAATAATGATTCGGAGTTAACGTCCCCAATTGAATTTATTACGCTTACAGGATCGTGTCACAACGTCAGTTTAACACATTCCGTCTTGAAACAACCAGTAAATGGAGGTTCAAGATTTAGTACTTATCACCAGGTACTAGCAAAGGGTTTCATCTCACAAAACATGCAATTAGTCTACGAGATTGACTTCCGGTTACAACTATAACAATTGCCAATGCAACTGAGCTCACAAGAAGTAAAGTTCTAGAAAATATGCAAGAGACAGCTCGGGAATTCTTGTTTAAATTTTGAAAACATCACGGGCGATACACGTACTTCACATTACGTTACACATTTAATTCAACTTGTAGTGACTAAATGCATCTAAAAATGTTCGGAATCCAATAATTAAGTCAATACGATCACTAGTGCTTTTGATATCTGCAAATATATGTGCTACGTGACGCCTGCACTGAAAGTGTGGCGATGTCTGCTAATCCATGGCTGAGGAAACGATATCGAATTCTCGGAAATGTCACAGAAACCTTTATCTGATAAGTATAGGCAGTCCGCTTTGTCTTACCACTACGCTGTATGAAGAACTAGAGGAGGAAAAAATGTATGACGACATAGCAGTGAGATGAGTAATCATACATTAGTACATACTAGGAAGATTTGGGGCATTATTCTCGACTTATAAATTAGCTGATGTCAAGCAAATTTATAACCACATGACTCATTACGCACAAAACGTTTTACTTCTGTGAAGATAATGATACTATACTACGTGTTTTCCGCCTTCAGACCGGGTCTCTTAGTGGGTGAGAGAAGGTCGGGATGAAGGTTGGGTCGGCTGTACGATGGCGATTCATGTCTGCGAGAGAGATCCCAAGTTTTATCTTTGGAAGTTTTCCTGCTTGTACCTGTTTTTAGTAGGTGTTAAAAGAAAACATAATTTTTATACGTACTAAAAGTACATATAAGTGCACTGAACTAAAGAATATTTACAAATTTTGTGGTGGAAAAACGTGCACATTTTGTAAAAATATTTATTAAAAGTTTAAATTTAAACAGTTCTTTATCCTATCGTAAATTACATTTATTTATTTTATTTACGGCAGCGCTGACTTATTCTGTTTAAACATTTTTACTGAGGAAAGAAAGTATAATGAAATAATGTTACATTTTCCGGGTATTTTCGTATATATTGTGCCTATGCGAGAGTTTGTTTGTCATCGAATTTATGTAGGTATCATAGTATATAATTTAAGAAATTGTTCTTCACATATTCTTTTATTTTTAAAAAAGAATTTTTTTATAAATATGTTAAACTTTATGGGGTTAATGTTATTATTTTTAATATTCATTTATTACGTGTATATCTGTGAAATGCCCGTCAAGTTTAAAATACCATAGGATACTTGATAGTACCGGCGAAAAACTATTGCATTGACCTTTTTCTGTTGATTGGAGTCTATAGAAAGTAAACAATTTATGTGTAAGTTGTACCAAAAATTTTGAAAATAGCAAAGCAATATAATGTTTGTAAGATCTTTGAGTGTTTGTACTTAAAATTAATTCTTCTGCTTCACGTTCATCAGTAATATTCTAAACGTTCTACCGGCCTGTAATACTTGTGTCTTGGTTTATCATCTTCAAAAAATCATAAGCAATTTTGTGTGTCAATTAACACATTAATTCTTATAATATTTGTACCACTACAGGTAGATGATTGAATGTTCACAAAATACGTTGTACGATACGTGTAACATACATTTTTAAATACTCGTTTACAATGGCAAGAAATGCAACTATAAGATTATTAATTTCTGCATTCTAGTATTTTTTTTTTTTAACGTGAAGTGGCAACATGTTAAAGAAAATTATCTTAGGCATTTACGATGATACAAAATAAATCACGTTAGTTAGTTTAAAATTAAAGTACAGTATTGTAATAACACAAAATTCAGCTACAGGTTCTTCAGATCTTTGTATGTATTTACACGTGCATGTCATCCAGAGCGTTGTAAACAAACTTGTGCTAATTTTTTTAATACTATAACATCGTAAAGAGGTCGATTGTAGTAAGGTATTTGGTTATTTGTGTCTCTAAGTAATCTAACTTTATCACAAATAATATCTCAAATAAAAAAAACAGTATTTATGATAGCTTTTGCACAGCAGATATTGTTAACAAGACGGGGCAGTTACAATTGAAAGTGAAGGCAAGGACCTTATATAAATGTGTGAACATGCGTATTCAGTCAATGTACAGTAATTAAAATATTAAATTAAACCTGTTTTATCTCCACTGAGTAATTGACGTAAACTATAAAACCATGAATGGGAACCGTTATTTTGAACTACGGTCTCGTTTTTGGTTTGCCGCAATGAAAGATAAACTCAAAGAATACACAGGAATTTATAAGCCAGGATTAAAAAACCAGCAAACACAATTTATGCATACCATAAAGTTTTTAATTAACTATTGACTATAGGAAGGCACTCTTGATTTCCACAAAAATATATTTACATTACTTTGCTTCAACGTTGCAACCCTGCTTCGTGGCCAAAGATTGGATGATTTTTACCGCTTAGCGCCTCGGAGTCCTCACAATTAAATACTAAGTGTTGTGTGTCGCAATAACATAGTTTAAATTGGCACTTTCAAATAAGTTACGCCCCTACACAAATAGACAGGGGAAGAAAAATTGTGTAGCAAATGTGCCCAGCCAAATTACATTGTAGCTTGCACAAATTTATTTTTGGTGAATGCAATTTTAGTTGTGACAGAATAATGATTTAGTGTTGAATACAAAACATAATTTTCAGGAACATATAATTGCAAATTATTGTGTGACTGCCAAAAGTACTTATTTTTTTCTGTTTTCACTGCCAATAAGTACGAAGCATAGCTACAGATGTGAACACAGGGATTGAGGCAAATCAATACAATATTACATTCGTGGAAGTCAGTGGTCCGTTATTATACTAAATAAAACACGACCCACATAAGTAATGATGTAATAGTAGTATACTCCTCTCAGTTTCTTGATAACCACATATGCGTTTGCTATTGTTGTGTCGTTCACGCAATGATGTAGAGTGTAATATTACAGGACTAACATTTTTCATTTCAATAACTCCAATAAAATAAAAATCTTAAAACGAGTATAACAGAATAATATAAAAATGAAAAGGTAACTTAAAACATAGCATTATTTGAAAGTATCCTACCCAAGTACTTCACGGAGAAAAGATAAGAGGCGGAAAATAGTTCTAATGCAACGTAATATATTTAAATTTTATTTCGTTACTTGATAGTGCCGTTAGGTTAGGGTTGTAAATACATTAAGTATGGTTAATAACAGGGAACTCTGTCAGTCAATGTATCTAGCATTTAAAGAAATGACTGAATTTTTTGTTAATAAGCGAACAATTTTATGCAATACCGGACAGAAAAAATTTATAACTAACGGAATAACCGTATCATGATCATCGTTACAAAGAGGCAAACGTATAAACACGTAACTAATAATTTTGGTCTACTTTATTCAACTGCCAGAACATTTTTAAATATCACCCACGAAAAAAATTAACAGAAAACAACATCGACTTCAAAAATTCTTCGCTGATAAAATACATAATCAGTAAAAAAAAAAAAAAAAAAATAAATAATCAGTAAAAAAATTGTTACGTGAATTTTTGACTATAGAGAATAAAATCAACTAATTAGGACAATAGTATTAATTTATTGTTATTTTTGAAGTCGGTGCAAATCAAGCTTTTAAGAAATTTTACGAAAGTTCCTAAAATTTACAAAACTTTTTTATGTTACGTTAATTCGATAACGTAGCAATACCTAACTAAACCAATTTACAAATGAACACATCTGCATAAAGCGACACCTTAAATACAAATAAACCTAATAAAACGTTTACAAAAATAAACCAACTAGGGGCTTAAAGTTACACCTCGAAAATCTATTGACAAATGAACACAGATGTAGTGTAAAACCAGTATAAATACCTTAAGGTGATTCTAACCATCAAGAAACTACAATCGATTACAATTAGAGAATACTTATAGTATACAAGCGCATCGAAAATTAAGATATCGAACTCAACTGTCAAGGACGTCTGCCCGCATTCGGGTCGCTCACTCAAGATGCTCCCCTCCCAGTCCCGCTGTAACCGTCCGCCGCTGCACCCCGTGTTGTTCAACACCGCGCGGCTGCTGTCTTTGTGTCGATTAAGAATTTTTAAATGCTTAGTTGCAGTCAACGTTAAATGTCATTAAATTAGATGTATTCCTACCCTACTTCGTTATATGTTAGTTAACCTTGGCTGGCACCGACTCAACAAATAACAATAATTGTATATTATCGTCCTAATAAATTTATTGTGTTCTAAGTAGTCAATAATTAACATAATTATTTCTCACAATTTTACTACATTTTTTTTTTCAGAGTAGATATTTTTCAAGCCGGTGTTTTTTTTTTTTTTTTTTTTTACGGAGTTCCGGTACCTACCTTCCACATTCGTGCTGGTGTCGTTAAGGAATTCCGTGATGCCTTCGCAGTCCAAGGCAGCCCAGGACGTCCTTGACCATAGTCAGGTACCTACCTAATCTTAGATTGTCATAAACTTACAAATATCTTAATTACTATACATGTCCTCTTCGATTTTGGGGAGTTCCCCGGTGTATCTTCCAAACCCGAGGTCCAATGCTAATTAAAGTAAAATGGGATCCCCTTGAAAATATCCCCTTTCCATCAAAAAATAAATTTTACAAATCGGTTTATAAATGACGGAGTTCAGAGGTAGCAAACATAAAAAAAAAAAAATCAACCGAATTGAGAACCTCCTCATTTTTTAAGTCTTTTAAAAATTCTGCGTGGCGATGTTTTAACGACATCACGACGTATAATTAAGAAGAAAATGTAACACTCATTGGTTTACTCTGACAAATTTACTAAAAGAGTTTTTCTTACGACAAAGCCATTTCTTACGGCCATGTTTTTTAATACTGTCGTAATAGGCCTACCCTAATCAATTAAAAACACAAGTATTTTTATACCAATTATTTCAGATTACATTAGGTACTTTGAAAGATTCATCCATGCAACATCCTATATTTGAGTGTAACGTGTTTATGTAATATTTTTATGTTTTATTCGTAAAATACTATTAGTCACTCCAACAATTATAGAATTTATGTTAAGATGACGCCTTTGTTGACAGAAAGCTTTAATTTTATTGCAGCAATGAGTAATAAGCCAATGCACTTTCCTGAAATAATTTCTTTATAATTTCTTTAGAATTGTTTTTATCAACAGCGCCTCTAAAAACGTTCAGCCTCTCAACGTAAAAAAAAAAAAAAAAAAAAAAGCAAAACGCAGTATTGAATGATGTGTCGGTAAACAGAATGTGACACCTACTTTATCAGATAGAGCAAACGTGTTATCACAATTTCTTGAAAGCTTTTGAGCAACACATTTCATGCAACATCATCTGCCTTGCTGTCGGTATTTTTAACTTAGCAAACACTTCACCATAACTGGTTGCGATCTATCGTACTGTTGTAAAACTGTTATTTTAGTAAGTTGTACACGTGTTTTATTCTGGTTGGGTGGCTGTAGTCAGAGGTGGGCACTTTATACTGAAACTAGTTATGTGGCTAAGTTAAGGGTGAGGGTTACGGTTAAATTATATATGTAATATAATTATGTGGCTTTACTCTACATAAGTTAATTATAAAATACTACACGGTTGTACTACACCAATTTAAGTTGGAGGGGAGCGGCTGTTTATTTAGTTAAGTTATGTTTACACTCTACTGTATGATGGGTGACCCTTTGGACACCTTAGACCTCACCGTTAGCATGATGCCGGAGGCTGATGATGATTGTGTCGGCTATCGACGGACTGCGGCACGTCGTGGGTCTCGACCCAGGACCATCCTGGCGAGGTGGTGACGGCTGGAAGGCTTGAAGGACACAGACCCCGTTTCCCCCGATACATTTCGTTATATTGACACACTTCAGTGCAGGTGGGGAGAATCGCTGAGGCCCTTGTCTTGTGCAACCCCTGACCTGATTGCACTGCCGTCGTCGCTAGCCCGTCCTCCAGGCGAGGCTCTTGCTAATCATAACAGTACGTACATTGCTGATACAATAGAAAATGTTCGTACCATATTAAATGCAATAAAAAAGCAAGTGTTATACACACAATATCAGTTTCGCATGATTGACCCTATCAGTTACTCATCACCATATTTTCTTACATAGATTTTTGATTTTATCAAAATGGTGCCAATGGGCTTTGAACGTGGAAAAAATCATAATATACTTAACTTACCAGAAATAACCAATCATACATTTAAATCAAAATTTCGTCTCTCAAAACCCCACAACAATCTCAGACAGCAATGCAGCCTTGTTATAGGAACTGGACAAGCTTGATTCAAGATTAAATCAAGCGTCCAAATCTCTGCTGATCAAGCTTGCTGTAAGCTTGATGTGACAAGCCTATATAATGAATGGAAATTTTCATTTCCTCTTAATTATCACACTTGTTTAAATTTAATTTGTTATTTTCCTTGTCTGTCGACTGAATTATAATTACAAACAAGAACATTTCTGTCCCTGTGCCATAATTTAAATTCATAACCTTTTCGGGTTCTTAAGAAGACATGCTAACCACATAACCGTGGTAACCACATACAAGGAAGTGTAGTGCGAATCGAGTGAATACGTATGAAATTGGTTTATGAAACGTTAAGGTGTGTGAATTTATTAAGAAATATGTTCTTATACCAATACCGATAAAGTATATTTTGTAATTACACATAATTAGCTGGTTCCCGCAACTTCGTCTGCGGGGTTTTAAATTTAATGCGATATAATTTCTGAAATAAAAATATTTGGAAAGTGATAAATGGGGAAAAAATTATGTTAAGGATCATTAATGTCACTCCCTCCCCCCGAATACTATTGTTTTGGTAGAAACCAATTTTTTTTCATTAAATTAAAATCTTTTTTTGGCACCCCGTTCTGTCCCTATATCCCATTTTTACCCAACTTCCTCAAAAGTTAGTTTTTTTAGCTAAAAACTTCGCGGACGCATGCACAACACACCAAAGTTTAATAGTTTTTTTACTAATTTTTTTGGGATTTCCATGTAGTCCCCTACCCCGTTCCTCCCACCCCTAGATAATTAAAAATAATTTAAACAACCAACAAAGGCTTATTTGTTCACTAAATTTTTTCGATATCCTGTTCTGTCCCTAAATTTTGCTTTCCAACTAACAACTTTTTTGCAGAAATTTCGTTGCAGTTGGATGACTGGTATAGTACCGCATTGAAGACGAACAGACAATAATTTTAACGATATAAGCTAGCAGTCCGCTGCGGTATTGCCCGCGTGCATTACTCTTAACAGCGAGTATTTACTTCAAATAAAGGACCTATGCCAAATTAGCAGCTCTGCCATCATGTGTGTAGATAATCAAGCTGCAGGTTGAGCTTACTCTGCAGGTGGCTACGTAGCTACAGATGCCATGTGAAAAACTGTCCTGAGTCAATCCCTGCCAATCTTAACAACAGTTCCGAGCCTTATTTATAGCCATAGAACAAGTTAAGACTTAAATTAAAATTTCAAAAAAAACTCCGACTCACAGGAAACTAAATTTCAATTCGATCAGACCCGTAGAATTGCTCACATTCACTTGAAAAAAAAACTAGAAAAGAGCTGATCATCTTTAAACGGCTGAATATATATTTCCTTAAATTATAGCTAAAAACACTCTCCATCGGGTCAACTTTCAAACAAACAAAAAACAGCATCGAAGTAGGTCCAATCGTTTGGGAGCTACGATGCCACATGCAGACACACAGATACACAGTCAGACACATCAAACTTATAACACCCTTCTTTTTGCGTCGTGGGTTAAAAACAGATCTCGAATGTGAGAGAGTATTTGGATGGTAAAAGTAGTATACGTTGTATGATGACTCGTTTACATCTAGAGCGATTATTGGTGACTGTGACCTCAATACGTACAGTCTAAAGTTAATTAAAAATAAAGTATTTAGTCACTGGACACATAAGTACAGTAGTATTACGTAACGGTATAATTTCAGAAGCTACTATACGGTACTTCCCTAATGTTGTACTTACTTATTTAGATCGTCTACTTTTAGAGGTTTACAAAGACTACATACTCTCCCCCCCTCTCCCAAGCGACAATTTGGTAGTTTTTCTCACAATAAAAATTGAGCTAATTATTTTTCATGTTTATGTGGGTACCATTCTGAAGCAAAAAAATATCTAAATATCTCAACTGGGTGGTAGATATCATGGGGCGAATTTAACAAAATTTACACTTTTTACCCTGTTATGGATCGAACTTTTCAAAATTTTATCATCACGTGTTAAAAATTTGTATAAGTATTCAATTGGAGTGCAAATCACGACGACAACCCATTGGTTCAAAGTGTAATCGACGATTCATTAAAAATATGCTTCACCCCTTTATAGCTCCAAGAGATCGGATTTATGAAAACTTTGAAATCTGTGTACGGACATTTAGTATTCATCATCATAAAACAAACAGCAAATCTATATCTCGACGGCTTCGATAGCATTCATGAATTTATCTAAAACGCATTCGATGTATTTTCATTCCCTCAAGGTTCGAATTTCGAAAAATACTTTATAGATAATTAATACTATTGAATGGGCGTGAAGTTCAAGTGGAAACCACGACAATAGCCCTTTTCACACCCTTAGTGGTTGAATTTCGAAAAACCTTTAAATTGGCAAATATACTTTTTTTATAATTGACCCAATTAAGTAAATATGCGTTTAAATGTGTATTGATATGTATATATCGAACCTCTTCGGATATAGAGTTTCTTTTAACTTCAAAATGATGGTGATGTGAATGCTCAAGAAGTAAATTTTCGATTTTTTCGAAATTTAACTCTCATAGACTAAAAAGGGGGAAAATGTGTTTTTCATTATTCGTCTTCACATCTCGAACCCAATGAGCTATCGCCATGATTTTTACTTCAATTAGACACGTATACAAATATATAACATATGACTTCAAGACGTTTTAAGAGTCTTCAATTAAGAGGGTGAAAAGACGTGAAATGTGTTTTCGATAATTATTCCATAACTATCGAACCAATCGAGATATCGAAGTACAGTTTACTTCAGAATGATGTTTACGTAAACACCAAATATATTTTTCAGGAAATTTTCCAAATTTGACCTTAAAGATGTAAAATAAAGATAAAATATATTTTCGATACGTAATCGATATAAATAAATATATATATATATATCGATAACACAGACATTTTAGATATTGGCGCGACGTTTGTTGAAGATTAATGCTTACTTAAATACTTGAAATGTAGTTTATCGATTTATCTAGATTTTATACCTAAGTGGGTGAAAAGTTATAAAACGGGATGAAAGGTGTTTTCAATTAATCGTGTGTATGTGTGTGTGTATATATATATATATATATATATATATATATATATATATATATATATATATATCAAATTTGACGCCCATACAATATCCTTATCCGTCTATAAAGTTTTTTTTTTTTATTTTCGAAATTCGAACCTTGTCGGGCGAAAAGAAATCGAATTTGTTTTAGATAAATCCGTGAATGCTATCGAAGCCGTCGAGATATAAAGTTTCTGTTTGTTTTATGATGATGAATACTAAATGCCTGTATACAGAATTCAGATCTTTCCTAAATCAGATCCCGTAGAGCTGTAAGAGGACGAAAAATGTTTTTAAATGAATCGTTGATTACAATTTGACCCAATGGGTTGTCGTCGTGATTTTCACCCCAATTGGACCCATTTACAACTTTTTAACATGTGATGATAAGATTTTGAGAAGATCAATCGATAACAAGGTGTAAAAGTGCAAAATTTGCTTTTTAATTCACCCCATGATATCTACCCAACCAGTTGAGATATTGAGATTTTTTTTTTTTTTTGCTTCAGAATGGTACTTACGTAAATATGAAAAATAATTAGCTTAGTTTTTAGAATGAGAAAGATTCAATTTCGAAAAATCTTTAAATAGGCTAATATGCTTTTTTATGATTGACACATTGAAGTAAAAATCCCGACGAGAGGCCCTCGGATTCGAGCTATGTAGACGAATCTTGAAAAACACATTTGATTCCTTTTGACTCCCTTAGGAGACTAATTTTGAAAAATCCCTTCTTAGTGATCGTTTGCGAATTAAAGAGAACCCACACAAAAAATGTCACATTTATAGGTACAGCGGTTTGGTGTTCAAATCATGTCAGTCAGTCATTCGGTCTGTCATTCAGTCAGTCAGTGTTCTCTTTTATGCACTGAAATAGTTATTTTTAACTTTACGGCATCCCAACCTTAGATTGCCGTACAGGGCTTATGGCGTGCGCTGTTGCAAGGTCGTAGCAATGATAAAAAGTTCTGGAGATGTACTATTTCATAGTTTTGGGTACTATAATACTACATATCATTTTTTTAAATTGATATAATTGTAGTTGGTATTAGAGTTAGCTTCAGAATATGTGTATAGTAATTTTTTTTATATTACTTTTAAATACAATACAATTCACATACTCCACTGTTAATAATTCCTTAGATTAGCAATGGAATATTCGTAAACAAATAGTAATTACCACAGAGAGTTCTTATTAATCATTATAGCTACTCCCGATAAAACACGAGATTTAGTTCATAGGAGTAGCGTCTGTCTGAAGACAAGAATGTGATTGGGGTAATGTGGATAATTATGAAGCCAACTGTCACGTTGAAACTGGAAAAATCAGTTTTTTTTGTCATTATTGACTTTTGCTAAGATTACGTTTATAGTGAAAGTTGATTGAAACCGGACGCGATGTCAATTTAAGATACGATCCTTCATTTACATTGCTTTTGTGGTACTTAGTTTTCAAGCTTAAACGAGAGCATTTATCAGAAATTTGACTGTCAGTATTGTTTAGATTAATTTTACTATGATTATGTTGTTTTTTCAAGACAAAACATTAAGTTGAATTTAATTACTTTCTTAGCGGAGTTTTCGCCAATTAATTAACTAGCTGAAACCAAGTAATTTTTGCCTTGAAGAAAAAAATAATTAAGAATGTAAAAACCCTGGAAACAAATTGGGTAACATATTTTTTTTTTCAATTTGCTCTAGGTTAGGTTTTTGATTGACTTGTTTATTTATTTCATCCTGTTAACCACAATTGACTGCATACACAGTATAACAACAATTGACGTAACATAAAATTCTGACAAATATTTTCAAGACTTAAAAACTATATGTGCGTAAGCAGATTTCCACTGAATATGATGTCATATCTTAAGAAATTCTCAAACAAAGAATCATAGACAATTTTCGTATCCTCTTTATTTATAGTCGTCTTTAAATTTCTAAGAACAGAACATCCTGATGTCAATTTTTTGCTTATCATATCAATACGTTCTATCCAGTTTCTCTCATGATCTTTGTAAACGCCTAAAAATGTCGTATTACATGCTCTATAAGTGAGTATGCTTTATTGTTTTTTTTTTTTTTTTAATATTTAATTGAAAAAATTATTACCCTTGTTGTTATTTAGAGTAATATTTGTATGTTCTGTTTTACATAAATTTTATACTGTTGCATTCCAATAAACCTAAAGGATAATAATGATCGCACAATGAACAGAAGTGGTCGAGCATGGCGTTATAGAGCATGGTGTTTTATTTATTTAGGGGAATTTTCTTTGCCTTTCATTGTATTCTATAAATAAATAATTTTCTCACTTACTAGCTCTTTAATCTTTCCCTTTTACATCCATAAAAATGTTTCTCACCGACTAACATCTAATATTTCATTCTGTAATGAAACGCGAGTAAGGGAAAAAAAAAATTTCTGTACGAATATAAATAAAATTTTTAGTCTTCTGTTTTTTTTTTCTTTGGCGTCCAGATATATTAAATTATGATAAATAAAAATTGTATTACTATTATGTCATTAGTTCTAAAGTTATTGTGTGGTGTATTTAATGATGCATGAAAACAGTATAAGTACAAAGTGTTTGTTTAAAAAAATTTTAAGCCACTTATTATGGTGCAAATGATGAAACAAATATGTTATAAGATGCGCGTTTCTATGCTGTACAATATGCGACAATTTTAAGTTCAATGTTACGATATAACATTTTTTTTATTTTTGTCAACAGCGCACGCCCGAAACAAGGACAGTGCTTATGACAGTCACCATGCTTTGAAAAAAGAGAACGAAAGCCCATATAACTCTGTACTGCAATATAAGCGTAAGACGGTATATAACGTATGAAACTAACTAACATATAAATGTGCTTTTTCATCTAAAAAGTTAAGTTTAAATCTAGTTCGATCAATATTGATTAGCATTTAGAGAAAGTTTCATGAAACAAGACTTCTGAGTCAAATTAAATGTAATATAAGCTAAGTACAGGAACAGGAGGCTTGCAGCATGCCACGTAAACAAGCCTACAATGAAGACAAATTGAAGTGAAATACAAACCTGTTGGAAGCTTGATTCAAGCTTTTAGCAAATCTCATATGCCAGATTTCTATGATATTTAAAATTAGTGTGAAATGCATGGTTGCGGTAAGCTTTGTTCAGACTTACAGAAAATGTCCTGAGCAAGCGTGTTATGTAGATAAAAATTCAGTTATTTGTTGTCATGCCATAAGCTTGATTTAAGCTTGCAAGAAGTCTCGTGAGCAAGGTTGCAACTACCTCGATACTGGCTTAGAGCATGACTCGTGTACGAGCTCGCTATTACTCTTGGACATTCAAGACTGGCAGTATATCACTAGCAGGGCTAGTAACGGTGCATGCCAAACAACAGTCGGCCCAAGACAAGCGCTTACGAACGAGACCGATTGACAGCGCGGTAACCTTCAGATGGCATTCCTCTCTTCATCCACACTAACAGGATGTGGCAGTCTCCGAGGTCTCTCCGAGTGAGCTAGTCCTCTTCGCAACGTCATGTAATGCGTTGTTGTGTATCCGTGTACATCGTTTTAAAAAAATTTGTACCTCATGACTGACGATTGGGAATTTCCATTATCAGTTCCTCATGTCTGTAAGTGAAAAGTCATTAACCTCTGGTAACTTGTATTCTGGTAGTGACTGTTGCTTATCCAGCCTGTGTGATAGCCGACATACTTTTGGATGAGCAAGTCATGATGGACCTTAAAACCCACACGACTGGTCTGGCAACAACTCTCGTGTAGCTAATTCAGATGAAGTCTGGCACATGCATCCATTCATTATTAGCGACAAAAATGTTAACCTAGAGGTCAATACTACAGACAACTCTGTCTAGGCATGCCTTCTCAATTTACCTGGATTCGAACTATACAATTTAAAAACATGTGATAACTGATACAACTGAAGTGCAGCATACAATTAGAGTTTAGGGATAGACATAATTTTCAAATGGTGCTTGATTTGACTTATTTTCAATAAGATGCACTTGTACCTCACCACTTGACTTCTCAGAATAAACATTATTTAGTTGTTGATATACGTGGGTAATCTCGCTTGCATTAAAAAACCCATGGAACTGCACCTCCTATTAAATTACTCTGCCAATTTTGACATTAGCTAGTAAATACATTTTCTCTCTTCAAATTAATCCACTAAGCCGACACGTCACTTTCAACTATTTCGTTCCATCTGCAGCCTTCAGCCCACACTGCTTCAAGGTGTATTTAACTTGCAGTGATCCCTGTGACCAGACATACTTATGTATCGTACAAGTGGGCTTTCGTGGACAGGACGCCACTCTTTGTGGCTGGCAATTGAAGAATCTGAACTTTGTAGAATAATAGGAACATCGCCTGGTACCCAACATTAACCCATCAAATTCGCAGAACCATAGTTTGGTCACTCCTCAGGTTCCCTGTATCTTTCAACATTGGGTGATTTAAATAACACTACCGTAACTGGAAGTTTCTCGATGATATCATTGTAACTAATTACTTCCTGATTTTTGTACACAGAGATAAAGGTTTGTTACTCTTAACCATACATGCGTTTGTATGGCGAAACAAAAATATATTTTATCCAACAAAATTGTGTTCGCTGAACAATCTGAGAAAAACGTAACAAATTGGTTTTGTTGGTTTAACAAAATTAATATTTAAAGGAACTAAACCCTTCTTTTGATATAACAAAATCAGCCCGGCAACCATATATTTGGTTGATTCAACGTTTACACGGTTGTTTCGCCATATACGAACATATATACGGTTGACTTTACCAAACCTTTATGCATGTGTGCCTCTGTTGCAGTTTCTGCACCAGTGACTATGACATCGGCAAAGATATCCCGTCAGATTATGCGCTGCAACGGGGCGTCTAATCCCATTTTTCGCTCTGAACTGTTGGACAGTTCGTAAAGCTTGATATGCTGATGATGCAAGACACTTATTTCTGTGTTCAATTAACACATTCGCACTGGCTGACTGAGAGTGTTTCGGCACAGAATGCAATGATAAGACATGTATTTCGGGTGAATTGTGATATAATGGTACATTTTGTACATGGGGACAGTAAAAGGAATTGGTAAGGTTCAACAGTCAACAATGTGTGAATAATGTATAACTGTAACTTCAGGCCTCAGCACATAGCTTAGTGACTGATTACTGTTACTTTTTTGTAGAAACATCGATGAAGACTCGTACATTGGTGTCCACACTCCTATCCTTTATGGCTGCATGGTGATGTATAATGCTGTACGGTTAGCGAAACATATTTTATATTAGTATTGTGGTGCACTTACTTGTGGTGTTTCAAAATACCAATGCACGTATCCTAACAAGATCCACTCGTTAATAAAATTATAATACTGCTGTACTTGTGTAGGTTACCAACGCATTTCCACGCCAATCTAATCTATAAAGCCAACTTAGATATTCTTTGCTTGAATTATATAGCGAAATATCTGTACTCCTAATTGGGAGGCACAGAGCATACCTTTAATCGGCCTGTCTAACATGGGTTTCAAAAAAATGTTGCTGATATCGATCAAGTGAAACAGAATTTCTTCCTGATAGTTCTTCGCCTTTAAAAATTTTTCTAATATATTGTCGAGGACCATCTTGCAACGTAGCAATTCTTACTGTAATATATCTTGGTACCCTTCTACAGAACTTACAAGTGTTTATTTTACGGACGATTATTTTGCATACGCATACTAACGTAGGAATATTACACAATGTATGTGGTGTTACGTAATGTTACCTGACATACCAACATTCAACAGCAAGTCCTCCATCCTGAAATGTAATTCACAACACGTGACTAATAAAAGATGTAGCTCACGTAGGTTTGTATGAATTTAATTATACATTTCTAGATGGTTTTGTGGGAAAAATCTATTGAAGATATTCAGCCCTCAGAATAAGAAAGAAAAATATGGAATTACTTCTATAAAATAACAAATCTTCTGAAGTTGAAAAAGGTCCAATTTTAATAATATCGGTATTTACTTGCCATTAACTGCTAGCCAGATATTTCTACGTGAATGATTAGCACTTGGAATCTTTAACCTTGGTAAATAGGTTAAAATAAACACGATAAACAATTGCAGTCGGTAGAGCAAACTGAGTGAGTCTATTTAAATCAGGTTAGACATATGTTATTTAAGTTCATAAACTAAAGCCAGTAACATTTAGTGACATGAAGTAGTTTAGCGTCTTTACCTCAAACCATATGACGCCATGTATGTAAGACGGTGTTACTTATCTCTGGATAACAAACTATCCCTTTGACTTCTGCTGAAATCACACGGTGGTCGTAATCGCAGAAAGGCCTCGGACACACCTCATAGAGCTGCTCCTCTCCTTCTGATGTCTTCCCTTAGGCCCATACAGCTATAGTTCATTGGCACACGATATCGAATCGCGGAAGACTAAGTTATATAACTGCGCGATAGTCCCGAGTCCAGGCCGTCTTGCCTTTTACTTGACTCCTTCTTCACCTAAGAGGCGACCTGAACTAACATCTCGACTCGGCTTTAATTAATTTAGGCAAATACCACAGCCAGCAACGACCTTTTTGCTGCCGCTCTCCTCATCGTCCCTTATAATAATCATAACAAAATGTCCGATGACAACAAAAATCAAATCATTGTTTTCAGAAACGTTAATCCACCAGCTAATCAGCACTCGGCAAAACAGTTCAAAACTTCACTGGTTGTACCGTGAGAACCGATATCAGGATTGTCATAGAGCATATAGTCTGTCGTAATTTAAAGTGCAAATAATCTGGTCTGGCAAAAATTAAAGTTTACATATTGTCATACAACATGCAAAAACACTATTATTATTACACATATAGATAATAATCTGAGGCCTGGTCAAAATTAAATAATATCTCACACATAATAACAAATCACAAGGAAAATAAACAAATCTCCGTCCGCACCAGCAGCTGTGCGATAGATCCCTCAATCTGCTCACACAGGCCACATCCTGAAACTGTCCGTCAACACTCTGTGTTAAATGCACGAGGCTGCTCCACAACCTTCGTTACTCTCTTCACGTCGGTCATTTATTCTGCAGTCTACTGCACTTGATGCAGCAATACGTGTGACAGTTAATCTACGAGGTTCTAAATGCCCAAGTTTGTGGGTGCCCACTTGAACACACGACACATTTGTGGTATTCTTAGAGGTATAAATTGTGTGTGTGTGTAGTAAACCTGTTTCACAACGCACTGGACCTATGGCTTAAGGGCAGTGGCTTGTCCAATTCCGAGGATAGTCACTTCTGCTCGACATGTTTCAAACCCAAACACTCTATACTGTACGTGCTTATGTTATGAGGAGGACTGAAATGCTTAATTTAACACAGCTGAACAACATGAAACTGGTCTACGCTATCTTTAGTGTTGACTAATGATGTCTTCAGAAACTCTCTCGGTCTACGCCCTTCGCTCGTGCTTCTCTTTGCAGAACCAGTCGCTACAGTTGAATCAGTTGATTGATAATAGCCTCTCTTACCAGAAACATTAATACTTATTTATAGTTGCATGGAGTAGAGCGTGGTGAATTTGCTTACTTACTATGTTTGCCTCGGCATTTGTAATCACCTAGTGTTGCTGTGTAATATGGCCGAAGACAATTGAAGAATTATTAATTTTCTGAAATACACAACTTTCTCACCTCTGCAGTACTTGTCATAAACAAAGGACACGAAGAGCATGCCTACAACTATAAGCTTAGCAGTTTTGTTTGCCTAATGTTTCTTCCGTCGCTGGCATAAATGCGGTCTTCGTCGCTATGGGAGCGTTTCTGTGTTGAATGGCCGCTACTTGGGTACACTTACGCTGGTTTTGTGAACTCGCGCAGTTGAAACTAGAACTTCCTAGTTCTTTGTTAGAAGTCAATCTTCCGTACCAGTTCAGCTATTGCTGCTTGACATTCTACAGTCTGATTAGTTGTGAAGATGACAGCTTACTGGTGTGATATATTATATGTTTGTCACATTTATGTGTCCAGTTTTTTCATACATATGTTAAGAAGTAGGAAACATCATTCTGCAATAAGAAGCTAAATATCTTAAGTGCATTTAGATTTTCCTCTACTGTGGTAACAAATTCGAATGGCATCACTCCTGCTGACTATGTGCTGCAAATAAATCCAAACTATTTTGTTCATGGATTGTTGCTGCGATCCTGGTGCTACTGTGCCTTTATTTTCCAGAATCATCCCAGATCACTTAACAGTTTCTTTCAACCATGGATATATGACTCACCAGATTTCATGGGTCACCTTTCAAGCTTCACATTAGGTAATGAATCTTCTATACGTTGACAAATGAGGAAGTTGGCCAACCAGATAATTAAAGAGTTCCGCAAAACGTATCAAGTGTGTTATATTTCTTTCCAGTTTTGGTAATAAAATAGCAGGTAACAACGACATTAGAAACACAGTACTATGCGTTGATATTATTTCACACAACGATGTTATTTCCGTGTTATTAAGAAACCTTATTTATTTTAAGTCTTGCACAACTGCCTGAAGACCGCCTTGGCAACAGTAAATTATGGTTTTACTTTTCCATAGCTATTTTAGCTTTCGCTGGTGGATTAGCGCAAAGAGCTAAAATAATTGCCTTTAATTCCTTCTCTGTTTGAATTAATTCTAATAGACTAGGATTTAGATGATCTCATTCTCCCTGCTCCTCCATTTACCTTGGTTCTAAGGAAAATAGGTCTGTTATTATCGATTCAGAAAATTGACACTCAAAGGTTTTTTTATTCTTTTGTACTACAAGAAACAAATATAAGAAAAAGTAAATACTTTTTGTGCTTGTAACCACATTTTCAATTTGAACTGAAAATAAAAAGGAGAATACAGTCATTACAGGTGGTGTAAAAAGTAAACAATATACTATTATGTAACTGCTCGTCGCCTTGAAAGTGTAGCCGATATGCTGCATTAAACTTAGATTTAGAATATGTAACCACTATTATTTATGTATATATATTTTATGTGGGTGAAAAAGGTACACTTACAAATCATACGATAAAGTTAATTGGTCAAATGCTTCATACCATAAATTTTCAAGGTCTTACTAACTGCGTGATATTACCAAAGGCTCTACACAAGGTTTAACTGAAGTAAATACCTTCTTATTAAGGGACTGCAGTGGTCGAAGGGTTATACACCTCGTATCCCATATAGGCGATCTGGGAAGCCTACGCTGCAGTTTCCGTTCGAACCGCCTGCCAGACCGCTCGAAATGCGGTGTTGGTATGATTTCATACGTCTGTCGCCCTCGGATATTAAATACGTACACGAACAGATATTCAACTGACGGCAGGCGGCCGAATCTGGAATTTCAAAAAAGAAAAGCTGAAAAAGTAAACAGAAGCTATGGAGTAAGGTTTCAACAAGTAGATATTGTTTAAGTTCTCAATCACTTTTAAATATAAAAGTGTTAAAAGTGTGAATCTGCTTTTTAGTGACAATATGTTTATTTTACACAATTTCTTACACGTGCTTAATCCCGAAATAATACTGCATTTATCATTTCTGAGCTGGCTACTTTCATATTAATACAGCTTCCTTTTTAATTAGAACTCTTGACAGTGAATGTTACGAGTCGTAAATTTTCCCGATTGACTAAAATACACAAATTTGTGTCTCTTCAAAAATCTCAGTTACTTATTACCAAAAACGAGCAAAAATGTATGTAGCAGAATAAATAAGGAAACTATTATAGTAACAGTGCGTGATTTATCGCGGGAAATGTTTACCGCTGTTCTAGGTTGCAATGCTATCTCTAAACACCTAGTTTTTTTTTAAGTATTTTTATGTTCATACATGTTTCGTTACTCGTCCATGAACAGGTGTAACGATACAAAATAAAATTTAAACAATTGCAGCAGAATCTAAGTGCAACAAACAACAATGTTTTAGAATATTATGTACTACCAGACATTAATGTTATTTTTAATTCTCTTTGTTCAATCCGCTGTCCACTATAATAATAAATAAATATTGTACGAGGAGGATACTCTAGGCCATGGCATCCAGTAGGGCCTATAGTAAAATGTGCATTCGGGATACGATACCATGGCCTTCGAGTATCCTGGGTGCCAGTAGGCAGTCTGCGATCTGCGTACCCCGAAAGATGATGTATGAAATGAGGTGTTACCATGGAGAAATACCGTGTTGCAGGGGGACGTTGGAAACGGGAAATACACATACATACGATACTCCGTGGACACACCTCATCGGGATCTGGATCATGGTGGGAGGCGAGTTACATAACCATTTGGCCGCCGCAACTCTCATGCACTGACTTTTGTGAAATTGTTTTAGGACTGACAGCTGAAATCTGCAGTCTACACCTACCTGAAAAGTATTCGAAGCATGTTATGTACTCTTTAACGTTTTTCGAATATCTTGGTTATCTGAACTTACGTGTAACTGGAAATTCTAACAGTTAATCATACACGTTCACATATTTCGTTGGACAAGGGGCCAGAGGAATCAGGTAAAACAGAACACATACCGAGCTCATACCGTTCCAAGAATTACTGTCACTAACTCTGCTCTAACGTTGCATTAATTTTTTAGGATTATATAACACTCAATAGTAGTTTTGTATAAACCGCTTAACGTGCAGGTAGGTTAAACACGTTTCAACTGGCTGCTCTGAGTTCGGATGTATACTTATGTATTTATTCAGGATATCCCGTTAAAAGGTTCCAATAATTACATAGGGTGTAGTATGCATCAAAAGAAGACATATCGGTCATATACACATAGGTCGTTATGCAGCTCCAGTACATGTCGTGGATATACTAGAGAACACGTGTTGCAAACCTGTGACGCAATCCTGCAACAACTAGGGCTGTTCCAAAGAATGCGTGAGTCCATGCGACGTTGGATGGAGGGCTGCATTACAATGTATGGCGGTCAAAATCGAGTAGGCCTACCTGTTGTGACGAGTAGTTCATTGACAGTAGGCAGTAGGTGTAGTAGGCCTATAGGCGGTTCGGGTTAAGTGAGCGCTCAAAACGCCCTGCTTAAGTTCTATTTTCTCCGGACACGTCACTTGATATTTGAACGTGTAAGATAAATTGTGCAGCCAGTATGAACCTTTTTATTTTCGTAAAACAAATTTTAGTAACTATATAAAATTCAAATATGTCGATTTAAATTGATTTTATTTAGTAGTGTTGCATTTATATAAGAAAATACACTTCTATATTCGGTTTCTCCGTTGCCAACCATACAAGCAGTAAGGCAACTAGAGTTAATGTTGTATTATATGCAGTGACGGCTAGTGATATTTTACGAAGGTTACATTTTTAGTGCCCACTTCATCCCAAACGACCTAAACAATATAACTCGGTATATATTACGTTTACGACCTATTTGTATAGGTCTTATATGACTTCTTTGGATTCATATTACACTTTTTTTTGTTATTGAACATTTTAATGGACATCCTGTATCTATAGTGGAGCGTGTGTTAAAATCATATGTTGCGTGTCTTTTCAGTCAACTGTCAGGATAATTTTTGGTTCATACGCTTGCAACGGAAACCAATTTATCGAAAAAAATTTTGAGTAGTATATATTTACTACGATATTCATATCTATATTTTTACAGCATGTTCGCAAGTACGCAATAGGTATGTGAATTTTGTTTTGTTTTCGTGACATTATGATTGCTGTACTGAGATGGTTTGGTTTTTACTTCTAGCTTCATTCAGTTTCTCTAGATCCCCGCATTAGCATTATTTTCCATTCCTCTTCAGTTTGACATTTGTAAAATAAGTGTTTTAAGGTTGGTATTCCATATCCGAATAGTTCCGTCTCCGTGCCGTGCATTTATCAGAGAGTGTTGATGAGTGGCGATAATGCGGTCTTGACATTTATATTTTGTTAAGAACACAATAGTAGTAGAGATGTAAATCCACACCAGGAAACCCTTCATTTATGCAAGTAACTCATTCTTAAGTGGGTTAGTAATTGAAAATCCCCCTACCATAATCCAACGTTTTCTGAATTTCTATTTATTTAAAGTTCTGGCTGTCTTTCTCACTGCTAAATCTGTTTATATTTCAGTACATTTGCATACCAAGAATATTCCCTGAAACTTGGACTTACGTTTAATTGATGAAATGATAAATCTTAAATGTTTTATTCCTAACACTAAGAAATGTATTTGGTCAGAAGAATGCCAACACATCTTCGTCACGCAGATGTATTTCTTAAAGAACACCACGAAATTCATTTAGATAATTCTCGTTTATGTTCAGAAATAAATTCCTAAAATTTCACTAATGTTATAAAAATAAAAACACATATTGAAGCAGTATTGCAATATTGCTCCAACTCTGAGAAATATTGCTAAAAAAAATACCCAATAATAATGAATGTAACATTGTGTTTAAAATGATTTATGTACGCGCGTGTTCTAGGGTGAATGAAATCACAAGATGAAACAAAATTGTTAATGACTTAAGAGGGAAATCTTTTATAAGTGTTGAACGCAATTTATACTATTCTCTTCTGTTTCTGTCTGTTTCTGTATCTGATGACGTGACAAAAGAGTAGTAATGATAACGGTTTTATTACGATGAATTTTGCTATCTAAAATTGACCTTAAAATACAGCCACGCCATTTAGAATTTGTATGCCTAATTATTCTCTTCAGGAAGTCCACGAAAGACAGTAAAAATATTTCATAGTACAAACGTTCAATTAAATTTTGTATCATACATAAATATGTATTTGAAATATTTTTAGTATAAAAAATTTACTAAAATTAACGAGCACAGATTAGCAACTTACTAAACACTAAAAACACTTTAAGTATTGTTTTATTACGATTACGTGATAATTTTTGCGTTTTAAAACTTAAGTTTTAGTAAGGCTTTGTTGCGATTTAAAATAAATCACAACTTTAACTTCTCTATTGTAATTTGTATGTTTTAAATAGTCCATTGTTTCATGAAATTGGTACATATTTTCAGTGATGACTGATACGGGGCGGGATAAGAACGGCGGTACGAACAACTAACAATATTTCAAATTATACAAAACATTGTTAGAAACATGTCGCAGATAATGCCAGAGGTCCAACAAATAATTAGGAGGCAAAACAGCTTTACTAGTGGAAACTGTTAACATGGGGAAAATATCATTGCAAGTTGACAACTGTAAAACATGGCATGCATCAGTAAATATTACAGCAGTTCTCTCTCCTTCTCTTTCACTAACAATCTGCAACATAAAAAAAAGGAAACTTAAATGATGTACACATTCATATGTGGTGCTGTACATGTAATTCCATAGTGTAAAATACTAACACAACGACTTGGTAATTTCATCCATGTATTTGCTACCTTTACTAAAATTTATGATTAATTTATCAGATGAAATAGTGATTATTGAAAAAGTTCAGACACTAGAGAAGATTCTGCTATCACGTGGAGAATTAATGAAAATTTTACATTACAGTTTTGTCTAATAGCAAATCATGTTCACATTTTGTAAGAATACTGTAATAATGAATTTGACACATGTGTTTGTGTGTGTATGGACACACACAAACACATACATGCGAAAATAAATATATTATTTTCCTACGCCCAAATAGAATTTATGCTGACCATAAATATTTACTCAAACAGGAACGTTTTCTCAGCAAAGTGCAATTAAGATCATAAATAATATTACAGCCTTCGTACGTTATTAGAGTCTTCCAAAATTATTTCAGACAAAGATTAAAACTATTGTTGCGTGTTGGCCACCCAGCAGGCACATTACATCATGCTGGGTGGTCAGCCCCGTGAGTCAACCAGTGGTGTCATGGGTTTCCGCAGCTATGTCGCAACTCCCGAGAGACGTCACTGGTTTTCCCCGATGACGCCAGTGCGAGTACGTGACTCTCAACTACTACGACCGTGGTAATGTCTATTTTTAGACTCTA
>PNEQ01003518.1:37736-55864 GCA_003012365.1 Medauroidea extradentata | reverse complement strand
TCACGTGCCGACTGACGATAACCCTGCAGACTGTGCTTCACGTGGTTTGTTCCCCAGTGAGGTTACTGATCACCCTCTCTGGTGGACTGGCCCAATGTGGTTGACGGAAGCACAAGAGCTCTGGCCACCAACCCCACTGAATAAAACCCATCCTGATGCTGTATTAGCAGAAAAACGTAACTTCACTCTGGTAACGGTTACACATCCTGCAGATGTCACATTACTGCATAAATTTTCCTCACTCAGGAAGATTCAGCGCATTAATGCTTATAGCCTGCACTTCATACAATATCTCTGCAAGAAACCTGGTTCCATAGGGTTGCCAACAGTTAGCGAGCTGCAAACTGCCTTGATGTATTGGGTCAGGATAGTTCAGGCAGTCATTTTCTACAGACCTTCGTCAGCTGAAGACAACCCAACACTATAGGGGTACTCTATCTAAGCTTGCTCCATTTATTGACCCAGAGGGCATCCTTCGTGTGGGTGGCCGTTTGAAACTGTCAGACCTGCCTTACTGTCAAAAACATCCAATAGTGCTCCCAAAACACCACCGCCTCACCCACCTTCTGATAGATCATTTTCATCTCCATCTGATGCACTGTGGACCTACAACTCTGAGATCAGTCCTTCAACAAGACTTCTGGATTCTAGGTGCTCGGAGTGTTATTCAGCAAAGACTACGTCAGTGTATAATATGTTTTCGTACTCATCCTACTGCACTAGCCCCACCCATGGGTAGTTTACCATCGGACCGTGTCAGGCAGGCTAAACCATTCTTAAAATCTGGGGTTGACTATGCAGGACCATTCAGCATTACATTGAGCCGTCTGAGGAAGGCTCGTACTCAGAGTGCTTACTTATGTGTCTTTGTGTGCTTCGCCACCAAGGCGATTCACTTGGAGCTTGTCTCTGATCTTACTACGGAAGCATTTCTGGCCGCCTTCCGCCGATTTATAGCTCGCCGTGGTCGCTGCTCAGACATTTTCAGTGATTGCGGGACCAATTTTATTGGTGCCAACAGACACTTGACACAACTACAAGCCTTTTTGTCTCAAACAGACACAAATGACTGTTTTGCTACTGCACTTGTAGAGCATAATGTGATTTGGCACTTCAATCCCCCTGCAGCCCCACATTTTGGAGGCTTATGGGAAGCAGGTGTCAAGGCAGTCAAATCACTCCTTACAAAATGTGTGGGCTCTCAAGTGCTAACATATGAGGAAATGTACACGCTATTGACCCAAGTGGAGGCGACTCTCAACTCTCGACCTCTCTGCGCAGTGAGCAGTGATCCCAATGGCTTGTCTGCTCTAACACCTAGTCACTTCCTGGTGTTAGGCCCTCCAGGTATGCTACCAGAACTACCCATCAACAGACTGTCGAGGTGGCAACTTATCCAACGTGCTTACCAAGCCTTTTAGAAACGATGGTATCATGACTACCTCCATCAACTCCAACAACGCCCTAAATCCTCAGCTTCACAAGTAAACATCAATGTTGGTACCCTCGTCATTGTGAAGGACCCGAACACGCCTCCTTTGTGTTGGAAGCTGGGTCGCGTGGTGAAGGTATTCCCTGGATCGGACAACGTGGTTTGAGTGGCCAAAGTGAAAACACAGTCAGGAACCTTCCTGCGTCCAGTGGTCAAACTCTGCCCCTTGCCTATACCAGAAGACAGTTAAAATGTGCATTTTAGTGGGGCGGGAATGTTTGGGATGTATATAGTGTACTATAGTGATAATGCTGTTGGGACAGAATAACAGTTTGAATTTGGCGCCAACTGATGTGTACTAAAAAAAAAGACAGTCTCGGTTCAACATGGCGGCCGGCGACAGGTTCGCTATTCGGTAACTTAGGTATAAACGTTTGCATCGACGAAACAGTTTCAGTTTTTTAGACAATCCAAGTTGCTGCTAATTTTCAATATAAAATTTGCTGAAAGAATTTTCTTTTTCTCTCGACAATGCCTGCTGGCAGCTTCACAAAATTTCTTTGGGATGTTAGAAGAACTTTTTAAGGTAATTAAAAAAAATTTTGTTCATAAATGACTAATACTTTTGCTGTTTTGCTTGCCATAACTTCATAATGATAAAGTATATAAAAAAGTAATAAAAACCTATTTTAATGTATCGGTTCTGGTTTAAAATCATTTCATTACACATGACTTAAGTACAGAAGTTGCTGAATATGGAATTTAACCACATTTTTTTTATTTCTTGAACAGCCTTAAAGCTGGGTTGGGATGACACTTTTCCTGAGCCATTGGTGAATAGGTGGAACATATTTCAGAGAGAATTGGGTATACTATCAAGGGTGATTGTACCGCACTGTGTAATTCGGGCAGGGGCAAAGAAATTTGAGCTGCATGGGTTTGCAGATGCCTCAGAGAGTGGGCATGCTGCAGTTATCTACTTGCGTGAACTAGTTGATGATCAGCGGGTAGTTTCCTTGATCTGTGCAAAATCAAAGTTTGCACTCTTAAAGGCACTCACTCTACCAAGACTTGAACTTTGTGCAGCCCAATTGTTAGCTAAATTAATGAAAATTGCTAATGAGATTTACACTCCCCTGCTCTTAGAACTAGAACTGTTTGCTTGGTCTGATTCGACTGTGGTTTTGGTTTGGATTCGTTCAGAATGCAAGGAATGGAAGACATTTGTACGTAATCGAGTCTCTGAGATACACTCTCTAGTGCCAACGGCTTACTGAAGCCATGTACCATCAGAGGAAAAACCTGCTGACTGCGCCTCCCATGGATTGTTACCTGGGGAACTTCTCGATCACCACCTTTGTTGGCAAGTACCATTTTGGTTGAAGCAACCTTTAGCATTAGAAAGGAAGAATGACTTTGACAATACCAGCTTAAATCTTGAAGCAGTGGACTCAGAAAGACAGTTGCAAGTGTTCTCTGTCACAATGGAAGAGCTGAGTGAATTTCCTTTTACTAAGTATTCTTCACTAACTCGATTGCAGAGGAATGTAGCATATTGTTTACGATTTGTGAGTAATTGTCAGTCGAGACATAGACTTACAGGATCACTTTCCTCGAAGGAATTGAAATGCACCCTACTAGCTGTTATTAAAATCACTCAGGGCAGCAGCTTCGCAAGAGAAAGTCAGATTCTGCAGTCCGGGAAAATACTCAAGTATCAGTTATGTGGCTTGAATCCACTTATTGATGAAGGGGGAATGTTACGTGTTGGAGGGCGCTTACAGCATTCGGATCAGAGTTATGAAAGAAAGCACCCTTTGTTACTTCCTGCCAAGCATTATCTCACATTACTACTGATTGACTATGTTCATCAGAAACATCTCCATGCAGGTCCACCGTTTGTTCATTCAGTACTCAGACAGACGTACTGGATACTGGGTGCTCGGAGAACCATTCGTCAGAGACTAAGAGGATGTAATAAGTGTTTTCGCCAAGCTTCTCAGGCATGTGCACCTCCCATGGGTAACTTACCAAACTGTCGAGTTCAACACGCTAGGGCCCGTCTTCATGTCGGTGTAGATTATGCTGGTCCATTTCAGGTTACCATGGGTAGGTTAAGAGGTGCTAGGGCATACAAGGCGTATCTTTGTTTGTTTGCATGAGCACCAAGGCCCTGCACTTGGAACTAGTGACAGGGCTTTCTACAGATCATTTTCTTGCAGCCTTCAAGAGGATGACTGGTTGTAGGGGTGTTTGTGCTCATGTTTACTCCAATCAAGGAACCAATATTGTTGGAGCAAAGACATTGCTTGAAGAACTGTACCAATTCGTGAACTCATCAGCGAATTTTGAACAAATGTCAACAAAATTAGCTGCAGATGATATACAGTGGCACATGAACCCTCCTGCAGCACCCCACTTTGGTGGTCTATGAGAGGCAGGAGTGAAGTCTGTGAAGAAACATCCGGCCAATGCTGTAGGAAGCCAAGTTCTAACATATTAAGAACTAAATACTCTCCTTGTGCAGGTCGAGGCAATCCTGAACTCTCGTCCCTTTTGTGCCATCAGTGAGGATCCTCATGATCTTGCCGCTTTAACGCCTTCAAATTTTTTGATAATGGAAACATTAACTTCACTTCCAGAAGCTGATATAGTTGATATACCTGTTTCACGTTTGAATCGATGGCAATTAATTCAGCAAATTCACCAGACATACTGGAGATGTTGGAGTCAGGACTATCTTCACTCTCTGCAGCAGCGTTCCAAGTGGACACATCCGTAATCTTCTCTCGGTATCGGTACACTCGTGCTGATAAAGGATGATCAAATTCCCCCACTGAAGTGGAAACTGGGGTGGGACACCCAAGTCAATCCAGGACCAGATGGAGTCGTTAAGAGTTGCCTCGGTGAAGACGGAACAAGGCATTCTGCAGCGTCCAACCCGCAAATTGTGTCCTCTTCCCACCCAATAAGGAAAACTTCGTTTTGGTGGGGATGATGTTTGTGTATGTATATAGGCAGTTTTATTGTGACTTTACAACACGTGTCCAATTTGAACAGACTGATTTCCCACCAGAAGATGGTGCTGGTGTTGCAACAAAAAAAAAATGCGAAGGGCAGTTATTGACAATATGGCGACCGCGAAGTTCGTGTAAAAAACCTTTGGTGATTTTCGTGCAAGTTTATCGGGTCTTCCGGAATTTCGGTTCTTGTTCAGGTGAATAAACACTAGTGAAAATTACAGAGGCAGAAGAGTTGGGTAAATCAGTGATTTTCAAATACTTGAACTCAACATCAGAAGTATAATGGTGAATTAACATCACAAAAAATATTTCTTTTTCTGTAACACTGACATCTTTGGAATCATCACAACAAATTGTCAAGTACTCAGCATTTCTTAAGTTAATTATCAGTTCATTTTTCAAAGTTGTTGCAATGCAAGACGTGAATTCTTCACACTTTGGCACAGTGGTGTATGTGTCACCAATGTCAACTCTATGACGTTTGTCTAGCTCAACCAATTTCTTCTTGAGCTAAGACATATGCAATGTCCACAAGTTTTCCAGACACAATTATGTATTTGTTTCCCCACTAACAGGTGACATTGCCTTGCCTACAGGTGTTTTCACAAAGAATTCTTGAATTGATGTAGGTTTATTAAGAATTTTAAGAGCATGTTTGTGCATCTCATATAAATGCAGTGTTAAAATTGCACATTTCATGGAGTCAAGTTTCATTTATACGGCATAATTCACGATATATAGATTTCTCATTTCCTGCATTTTCTTCACATTTAAGCCATGTATTTCGGAGATCCAGTTCATTTTTTCATTTCTTAAAAGTACTATAATACCGCACGCCTACACTATCACTAATCATTTTGATCACATCAGAACTCTTATAGTTGCAAATTAAATCTTGTTTGAGCTCAACACCAGATTTTAACTGTACACAGCAGAATACGAAGGCAGAAAAACAATCGCGATATGTCTGCCAGTATTGCACGCTGAAGAAGCCAACAACCCAAAAAAACGCTTAGCTTAAAAACGACTTATTTGCAACGTCTAAACTTGTCACTTATGCCACTTTCAACCGCTGTTGTATACTCTTTCGTCTTCCGCTGCCATATGTGTTATCAAGAGTGCTGAAAACATCAGTTTTTTTTGTCTTCCCTTCGCTCACTCGGCGCCAAGCTGTAGTGTGACCGTGAGAAAAGTATTGGTTCGCAAGAAGAGAATGACAGCTCAACTACAGTGTTCATTTACGGTAGGCGGGATGGTGCGGGTTCGGTTAACGCAGTATCATTCAAACAATGTGCCTACCTTTAGCGTTATTTTCCGAACATAGCTTTGTACAATATTGCAATTTGTGATGCAAAATTTACTTTGTGCCACTGTGTTTTCATTTTGCCTCGCAAACTGTGATGCGATACCGCTTACACTAAACACTGACGGGGATACCCAGATCCGGAGGGTGGAGAAGTTAAGGACGTGAATTTTGGACATTGAGAGAAAGATGGAGAAAGTGGCCCATGCACCCTCCCCCCTTGTAGGTTAGCAACACAGATTAGATTAGTCAGCCTAAATGTACGTTATAATCTTAGGATTTCTGGAAGTCAATAATTGTACGTTAAGGGTATTGTTTTGTACACATAAGATTGGGAAGTAAGATAAGATAAGTTAGTAAGTATAACTTTGTAATAGTTTAACGGTACTGGAAAACGTATTTACAGCAGTAAATGTGTTTTGTTTTCCCAGCCTGAGAAAATGCACTAGAGGCTTTAATCAACTCCGAAAAGTTGTACTAGTACGTTGTGCATAACTTCACGATATTTCCTGTAGGCCTAAGACTTAAAGTGACAAGTAATTCAGTCATTTTATAGTGACAGCACCCTGAAAAGCAGTTTGTAGGCCTTTTGAATAGCTCGAAATTTGCGTTCCTAACAGGCGTACTTGTTTTTAAATAATACAAACTTTTTTCTTTTATAAACATTTATACTAGCATCGCTTCGGGACTAACGACATTGGCAACCTAACATTATTACCCGACCTGGCATTATGCGGTGTCATTAGATCAAGGGTTTACTGTATATTAGTGGAAATTTAATGTAATTTCTTATTTTAATGGGAATTGGATTAGTATATTATGGGTATCTGTATCGGAAATTATGGCCTCGGAACTCTAGTTTAAAACTCACAAAGTTCTCAAAATTCAACTCAATGAAATTACCAAAACTCTAGATTCTATTACCCGTCTGGAGCAGTGATATTCAATTTCAGAGTTATTTTATGTTAGGAAAAACACAGTCAGTAATAGTATTTGTTCTGAGAATGGAATAATTTCTTATTGAATCGAAGCAGTGTTATTGCCAAACTTCTACCTGCTATGTAAAAATAAAAGTTGTGCGACACATTAACAAGACATACTGTACGGATTCATTCCTTTGTGTTTTAGGGAATGTTAGAAACTTACGTGTTAAACATGTTTACAGAACATGCAAACCTGAAATGTTTTATTGACACAATTATGTATACTTATATGGTTATTGAATTTTAATATGTAAATGTTATGCTTGCTTGTAAACTCCATGAACAAAACGTCATGCAGGTCACCTTGAATTACCCCGCTATGTGATATCAAAGTGACGAACTAATAACTGTGATGCACTGTGGACACATCCCATTTTGAAATTGCACATGAGCCCTCCCTTCCTACTAGAAAGTGGTTAGTTGACTCACTCCCTGAGGTCCGTGCAGATGGTAGCCTCCTAGCCTTAGCAACTATCCATGCCATCTCGACTCTCCTCCTCAACCAATCACTCCGGGCTCTCACAGTGCCAAGAGAGGAATACAGGCAGTTTTTACCCAGCAGTCCTGCAGCCGACCATGCACAGTCTGGCATATCGTAGCTCTTGTGACCATCTTCGCCTATCTCTGCGCCAGCATTTATCGCTGCATCGCAAATAACCGGGATGGCAGGGCTGCCCACAACCACCACTGAGAGAGGAACATGCTTGGTAGTAGTAGAAGGTAAACAGTAAAACCTCTATTTAACAAAACTCAAGGGACCAAAAAAATTACATGTTTGTAGTACCGGCAGTTGTTTAATAGAAGCTTAAACAAGCGATTTATACTCGACATAGAATTTCACATGAACGACAAAATTTCTCTCGACAAACTCTCAGTATATCCTGGAAATTATGAAGGCAACTAAAAAGATAAAAATTATTGAACTTGCTATTTATTTTATAGATTATGAAGAATTAAAAATGTCTTAAGCACTATACCCAGCACACAGAGCTTAATGTTTAGGTTGTCAGGCTTCGAAAATATTAGGGTTACACCAAGTTCCTGACCACATACCTTGAGTGTGGTAATGTTACAGTGGCTATTAAAATTGGAAAACCAATCATTGAATGCTCATGAATTTTCTACTCTCATTCTAACTGCTTACTGCCAAACCTTTTCTTGTAGAATAGAGTCTGAAACATTAATGTTATGATGCCCTAACCTCTGTGAGCCAATCAAAGTTATCTCGTACAAGTCTTCATTTTAAGAAACTTTAAAAGTTTCCTAATTGTGCCAACCAAAGCAGTAGTGTTTATTTTATTATCTCCCACCACATGTTTTAGAAAATGGATTCATGTTGAAGTCACAACTAACCACATGTTTAAATACCAGAAAAGTCCATACAATAAACAATGTGGTACTACATCACAGATGAATATACCTGTTGTGTTTGCGCACCTTTGACCAGGAAATACGGGATTCGAACACTGTTGTCACACAAAAGCTATGGTACTGAATTCCACCACGAGCGCTGAAGCTGCAGCTACGAGTTTGTCGGCAATTTTATGTAAAGTATCGCATGTGTACGTTGTGTTCATCATTAAACTATGGAACAGAAAGAAGTAAAATTTATGTTTACAGTAAAACCTCGTTAATTCGAAGTGCTCAGAACCAAAATTTTGCACTTCAAATTATTGAATTAAAAAAAAAAGAAAACACCAGGATAATTTTTTGTTAAGGTACCCTCTCTATTTTTACACCCTTTTTTGCGGCTATTGTAGAGTACTGTTATGCATTTGAGTTGAAAAAGAGAAAAGTTTGAAAAATTTTACCAAAAAAGTTTGTTGTATTTTTCTTGGTCGTTTCACACTGAGTCTTTCTTGGCGAGAACTGTACTGCAAGTAGAGCGCTTCATGTCCGCTTCTAGGCAGTCGGTAACTCTGCTCTTGCCTTTCCCTTGTTTCTAGTAGTTTTTCGAAGGAATATCAGACATCATATCAGGAAATTAATATTTAATAAACAATGTAACATGCCCAAAATGGTAATTATGACCAACACACCTTCCAAATGAAAATATGTAAACATCGGTCATAAGTCATTTTTGCAAATGCAAAGTTATTTTCCAGTAGTTTTTCAAAGGAAAAATCAGATGCTGTATTAGTTAAATAATATTTTAATTGATAAGATGTCTTCAAAAATAATATCACACTTCAAAACAGTACATATGACCAACCCGCACCGCCAAAAAAAATTTGTAAACACTGGGCGCCAAGTCATTTTTGACAAGTGTAAAGTTAGTTTTCAATAGCTATTGGAAGGAAAATTAGTCAATGTGTTAGTGAAATATTTTTTAATCAATTGGCAGACATCTACAAAACTGCAGAGTAGTATTACCGCCACTGTATCAGCTGGTCTTCCGTTTGAGTGATGCACAGCGACAGGCAGTGCAGCTGGCCACACGGTTGTATGGCAACAGCGGAGTGCACGCAATGAGGCAACGTAGCAAGGGAGGCAGCAGACACTTGGACCTTGAGTTGCCAGCGGCACACAGGATACAAACATGTGCTTTTTTTTTTTGCCTGCCATTCTGCTGGCCGTTTTCTCCTAGAAGCCGCATTGTTGACTGGTGACTCATGCCTGAGAGGGGTGGGGAGGAAGATGGGAGAGAACAAGGAGGCACTTGCAGGGTGACAACTCTAGCATCTGGCTAGTAAATGGCTACTGGTTAGGTAGGTGGAGGGAAGGAAAATGGAGGCATTCTAAAAATAAACCAGCAGTGACAACTGGGAAGGGGGGCGAGAGGGAATTGATGCCATCTCACCAACTGCCTTCTTCCTCATCCTTCACCTTCGTTCCCTCATTTCCACTCCACTTCTCTCTGGCCTGCAATACTCCAGATTCGTGGCATACACACACGTGACTTTACATAACTGCATCTAGCTCACAGTGACGGAGGAAAGCACAAAATCACGTGAAGGATTTTGTCACAGGTTCCATTTCCAAAGAATTCGTCATATGACACAGCACAGCCACAGACTGTCGCATGCTGTGCCATTCCTGCCTTCCATTCTGCTTTCCCTCTCTTTCCCACACACACGCACGTGCACGCACACACATACATTGTAGGACTCAAGCGCCGTGCACAAGCAGACAGCAAGAAAGCCTTGAGGTAAGCGCGACACGGGCAGGTGCGATGACGGGAACAGAGCCAGGGCTGTACAACTCCACATGGCACAGTATTATTCTTAGACTTCGCAAAAGTTACTGACTTTTCTATCAAAATGACTTCAAATTACTAGGGTTTGATTTCTGTTTGGACGAGAAAAAGTTTCGAATTACAAATTAATCTAATTTCGAACCAACCAAACTACACAGCATGTAAAATCCGATCCTTACGTTCGGGACTGAATGATGGCTTCAATTTACATAGCATTTCGAAATAAAAAAATTCGAATTAACGAGGTTTTACTGTATTTACCATTTTTTACTCTCTGCATCTAGGTACTAACGTATTTTCAGCACGAGGACAGATAAAAAATACTGGCTTGTAAAATATTACTAGTTAACCGGTCATTTGTTATAAAAGAGAATTTTACAGTTTCGAACTAAATAAATTTTGATATTTGTAGGTTAAAAACGCATTGCGCTTATGGTAGTTCAGCGGGGCTAAATTTTACTTCGTTGTATAGTGTTTTTATGCTAAATAGAATATTCATTAATACCAACCTGAGTACAGGCTAGGGCTGAGAATACTCTTGTAATACATGTGGCTCTATATTGACCCTTGTGTTGCTTTGTTTTCCCCAACTACTACGTCACCAAAGCACCCACCAACCCTCTCTTCAGTTACTACCCACAACCTCTTTTCCCAGGATTTGAATTTAGTTACCGATCTAATCCTCCAGCCCATCAGGTATCCAACCAGCGATGGGAATCAGCGTGCGCTATAGCAAACATTCCTATGTGTAGCTCCTTTAGAGCTCTGGCTCGCGTGTATGCGTAGCTAACAATTCGGGATTGAATGTGTGTAAAAGCAGTGCAGTTTATTGAAGCAGAAGAGAGTATAAACATGCCTTCTCAGTCTAGCGCCGAAGCACCTTAGCGTTAGCCTGTAAAAGCAGCACATGGGAAGTTTTACAACCACTTTTCCACATGATGAATGGACTTAATTTTATTTGCCCTTTGGGTAGCACCCAGGGTAAGAGAGCTACCGAGCAGGGCCCTACTACACCACACATCTACACGCTCGAGAGATGATGCAGCCACCTGGCGGCGAGCCTCCAGCACAAAGGAACCGAGGCTACTGGACCAAGTCCTTTTCCTTATGTCAATCCCAGCTTGCTTGCTACCAGGTTGCTGATAACAGTTCAGCCGAGCCTTGTCATCATTACCTCCATCCCCTGTGAAGGCCATCTAACTCACCGCTCCTCCCGCATCTACTGTCAAGCCACTGTCTGCCCCTAACCTATTTATCAGCCTCACTTTAGCTCATTCTAGCCAAGTTGCCAAACCAAGTTAAGCCATTCCCCACGAGCAACCAGGTAGCTTATCTCGGTCACCAGAACATACCATATGCGGTACAAGGGACCAAAACTAACAAAGACACTCGTCTACAGAGCCACATTCTTCTTGCTCCTAGGGGCGAAGGAAAACATATGTTTACTTCAAACCCATATCAACGGGCATCATTTGTGTCTGTAGCAAAATGGGAACGAGCAAATATGTAAAACCTGTGAAGAACATCACTTAAATATGGATAAAAAAATTAATGTACAGATTTAACATGGAATTACTGTGTTTACACAAGTTGAGCATGAATTTAACATCTGTGCACCTAAAAAAACTTTCTTTTGTATACCATGTTTGGAAGCTTCCTTAAATAATGAAGCAATACGAGCACATTGATAGAAAATTTGTTAGGGCACCACATCATACCTGGGAGCATCTTCGTGGCTTGCCCATGAGCCTCCGTATCTGACACCATTCCACGCGTGTCAGCTTGCGAGTCTTCAACTGAGGAAACGACTCCTTCAGGCACGTCATGAAGTCATTGTCCCCTTCAAACAGCGGCCTGCACACAAACACAACACACACACACTATTGTCAAGTCCCCCAAGCTAATACATATATATGTAATAAATTTTGGAAAAAGAAAAATGTGCACTTGGCTGTTGGCAAAGTGTATTACCGTATAATTTTGTTACTACGCTAGAGTTGACTATATTACAGTAAACCCTCTCACTACTACGATACTTGACAGATCCCAAGACCAAGGTCATCTAAACAGATAGCAGTAGCAAATAAAAACCTGGACAAATTTGGGCCCATATTAACCCACACTGTTAACACACACTTGTGCTCAACGTTGTGACTAGTAGATTGTGTTGTTTATCAATGGGGCAGCCATCTTGATGTACTCAGCACACTAGCACTGCCACACCATCTGCTGTGAACTAAAACCTTTTTTTTTGTCAGTATGACGCCATATTAAGTACTAGTTGTTGGTTGGTGTGGCTGTGTGTGGACCATTGTGTGGAAAGGCGTGTGTGTGGACCTTGTGACGATAGTGTGAAAGGATACTGTTCACCTCGCAAGTAGTTCCAGTAGCAACGTTGGAAAATAAGGCAGTCTCAAGATGGCATTTCAGTGAGTGTACGCACGCTCGTGAATTCTCTCGCTAGTCGGGCTAGTAATAATTGTGTAATGTCACAAAACTTTTGGTCCACCAGTAGCTCGATTAGTTGTCTGTGAATGCAAACTAGCATTTACTGTGTTTACGATCGCTCTGATGTTTAGTGTTGTGTTTTGTGAACACTGCATGCGTTAAGTAATAAATTCCCACGTCACTACCAATCCAAGCTCTATTGTGCAATCAGCAGAAGCATAGCAGAAATCTCTAGTTACTTCTATTGGTAGTGATATATTCAACATTTTAATTCATGCCTGTTAATTGGTCATGATGTGTTTTAAGTAGTGATGGGTCGTTCGCGAACTACTAATTCAAAATGAACGACTCACTCACAAGAGCAGCTTGCGAGTCACCTCCATTCCAAGTAATTGATATATGAAAGTGGAGAGTTGGTAATAAACCTCATAGTCACTATGCATGGTTACTTCCCTATGTAGAATATAAGAAAAGTGCAAAGGTAGAATTTAATTATCTCATTCTTTTGAAAGCTGCAGTCTGTTTTAGTAAAATACCAAGTCGGTAGAAAATTCTATCAAATCAGTATCATTAACTTCTGAAAAGAACTCCCAAACCTGATTTATTTTGTAATATGCCAATTTGGCATTGTATCTAGTGTGTAATTATGTATATAGAATTGAGAAAATGGTCACCGATGACAGTGTAAAAAGCCATTATTTTATTTAAATTTAAATGTTTCATTGGTATGTGGAGGCTGCAATCAGCACAGAAAATTGTACATTAACATACTGTAGCAGAATAATTCACTGTAATTGTACATACATAGAATGAGTAATAATTGGGCTACAGAGATGATTCAAACTGTGCCAGACTTTGTGACAGCTGTAGATTTTATTCAAATTAGTGTTAGGTTAGTAATAAAGAAAATGTATAAAATTTATATTATATCTAGAGGATGATGAGGCCGTAGAAAACTGAGTTTCGTCACGCTGCGGGAAACAGAAGGCAGGCCATGTATATGTCAAGGAGGTTGACTAATTGTTGTGGGGAAGAGTGCCTGGTATGCCCCACTGGGCGAGACAGTGTTAGAAGGAGACAGGAATAAGATGACTGTAAAGGTTTGCTGGCAGTCCGTTGAATTTAAAATTTACATTAAATATAAATTTAGTTACAAGTAAAGAAATTTATGTGTTAGAATTGAAGGGTATAAACAAACATGTAAATTTGTGATTTTGATTAATAAATTTGATACTTGACACTATCGCAAAGGCCCAAGTTCTCAGCCTTCAACAAACCAAGTTTAAATGTAACAGATTTTCTGATTGTTCGAAGGGAACTAGGGGTCAGCGTAGCAGGCTTGGCATGGAGACACGGTGTTCGAGGGTAGAGAGAATCATCTCAGAGCTTGAGGCAAACGGAAGTGTTGCCGTCCTCGGGGCTGGGGCCGCGTTTCGCAGAAATGTTGCCGACAGAGTGTCTGTCCCAGGACACGATTCGCGAGGATTAAGAGTGAGTCCTAGTTACGTTGTACTAGACAATTTAAAGATCCCAGCAAAAAGTTCAGCCAAATTCTCACAGAGTAGCACTGGCGCAGGTTTTATGGTGCTGTCAATCAAGGAGTATTACGTCTGCCGCTGTGTTTGGCATGTCCCTGAGCACACTTGTAAAATGTCTTTGGGAAGGGGGTGGGGTCAGAGGGCTGCAAAGGACCTCCTTGCCTCTTGTAACCTGAAGTCGGCTGAGACCCAAGGCGTGGACATGACAGGAGGGAAAAGAGGTATGGGATCATGTTTCGCTATTCGGAAAGGATTTCCATTGTTTATTACGCTCTTCGTGTTGTGATGTATTAGGTAATATTAGGTAATTATTCCAGTATTTATAAATAGCAGAATGCAAATTTTCGAGTTTGTGTGGTCACTAGTAAAATTTTATTTCGATTAATAGTCTTATCCCGAATTACGGCCGAGTCAAGTCACGGCCACAGACGGTTGTTTTGTATTACACTACCTAAACGTTTTATTATATCAGGACAGAAATTTTATTCCATAAAGTTTGAGTGATTTGCTCCAATAAAGAATCTCATACGAACTTTCAGAAAAGATTCCGAAAATTTTCTACATTTTTCAACATTTTCGTATTACAAGCGAATTTACATTACTTTGATAATTTTCAAGACGAAAAGATACAAATGGATTTGAAATGCTCACAACAGTAAAATTGGCTACTAATTGAAAATGAATATGTATTATGGCAGGAAAATATTATTTATCAATCTTATTTCTGTCTACTACCTTGATAAAGACTGCATGAATAATACCTCTTCTGAACTGAAATCCTGTGGTGAGAGGGGCACAGCAGTAGGCTACAATTTCCGTAATATTTGATTACGCGTTGTTGACAGGTTATGAGCTGTTGGCAGTATCAGAGATAAAACACAAAATTTTTCTCTAAATTGATTACTTTCGCCCTTCCCCTCCCTTTCCCTGTCTCCGCCTGTCTTTTTAACGTTCACGTGTACACGCGCAACATTATTTAATTTAGTGATAAAGTAGTTACAATAGATGTGTAGTTTGAATAACTTAAATATTACAAAAAAGTGGCCTATCTTACCCACGATATTAGAAGTCAACAATATACCGAAAGTTAAAAAACATAAAAAGATTCCCAACTCTGATTACGTAAACAACATTTATCCACATCTCTATGTACCTAAAAGTAAAAAAAAAAAAGTAACCCCCAACATAAAAAAACTCTAAAAAGTAAAAAAAAAAAATTTAATTTCTCTATTGTCCTTTTAACTTCTTTAAAAGTACTACCTATTAATATTTTGGCGATGAGTGTCGTCAAGTCAGGGGACCGCTATGTGAAGAAGTATAATTAGTTATACATAGGTATGAAAATATAAAATACCTATAGGTCATTTTCTATTTTTATTTTGTAAGCACTAAAGATTTAACCTTTGAAAAAAATTGCTAGCCATTACTGCATATTAGTCAACATTAAAAATTGTTACATTATTGTTTGTATGGTTAGTTACGAAACATTGGATGTAGTTCCATGTATTTACTTATTTGAATACAGCATTACTGAAAGAACATAAAATGTAAATTAAATATTTATCTATGCTGTTATTGACATACCTACTGACTGTGTAATTTTACTTGATTAGCGCCTTCACAAAGTGATGCAACCGCCCGCTAAATTCAAAACAGCCGTTGACACACTGCCGCTAACGCTTTCGCCACAGACGTAGTTCAAACTTTCTCCAACAGGTGGCATCAGAGTTAGGTTTTCGCCGCTTCAGCTTAGCTCGCTTGAAGTGCGTTTGTCCATTGTGTAATAAATATGGGTTTCTGATGAACACATTCATAAACAGTTACTTCTAATACTTTTGACTATCATTGATAATCTGTTATGTTATACGATCGCCAACCTGAGCATGTGGAAATAGAAAATAACATTCATTGTTTCTGTTCCACACAATAAGAAAAATTGCGTCATCGTTCATGGCAGTATGCTGAACGGAACTTGAATTCTTGAATTGTGTGTGTCGTGTGTGTTTATAGTGGCGGTTTTGAATTACAAATTAATGTACTATGCATGTATTTACGAGACAAGTAACGGCAACAGTGTGTGTCGTAACCAATTAAGAGTGGATGAAGAGAAAACTGTGTTACATAACATTAACTTGCAGGTATTTATAACTAAGACTACTATTGAGTATAGCATACATGCAGCGGCCGTTCATTTAATGAGTAGATGTTGCAGATAACGTTAATGCGAGCAGTGTAATGTAAATGTAAACATTGTACAAGCCCATGTAAATAAAAGCACGTGGCAATATTTGTGTTTACATGCAGCGGAAAAATATAAACTGGCAGAAAATAGAAAAAAATCAGGGCTTTTTTGAGTGTTCACTTTATCCCGAATCACCTATACTAGTTTCAAATTGTACGTATGAACTTAGTTTTGTACATCAATCTATCTTACAAGGCCTGCTAAGTTCATGCAGCGTTTCGATATTGTACCAATCATATACGAGGCGTTCACTTGATAGCCTCTCGCGATGCATGGTAAGTGGCAAGGGGGGCGGGGGCATCACAGAATGTGACGAACCGAACAGGCAGACACGTCAGGGCAGATGTCTTTGACGGTTGTGTCTATTTTGCGAATTTTTCAGAGCAAATTAATCAAGACTGAAAATTAAATTATTGATATTGTTGTTTTGTTACATGCCAATGTTGCTTACATAGAGTAAATCGTTGTATAATCCATGTTTATCAATATTCTTTTTATTTATATCAAATTTTTTTATTTAATTTAATTAGCAGTCCCATGACATGATAATGCTCATCATCAAAATATTAATAAGTACTTTTAATGAAGTTAAAAGGCCAAGAGAGAATTTTTTTTTTTTTTTTTTTTATGTCAGGGTTACTTACAACTTTTAATATTACTTTTATTTAATTCTTTTTAAATTAGCCTACTTGCAGACACACATTATTATTGAAGATTTTGGTACTGCAACAATGCACATTTTGAGTTTCAATATTAATTTATTTATTATTTGTACTTCTTTTGTTTTCTTTAATATTTTTTGCACTGTGAAAATCTTAAGTAATATTTGGTGTCCATAAATTACAAGGAACTACCGTAGACAAGGCTATTGTATATTTGGGAAGAAGTACTTTTGCAAATGGCCAAGCTTACGTGACCTTAAGTTGTGTAAAAAGTTTGCAGGGTATTGCAATTTCTGAACTTAATCAAAGACAGTTATATAATAATCCTCATGATGAATCTGCTTTAGCTGAACTGCAAAGATAACTAAACACATTACCGTAAATATTAAACGTGTAAGATTAATCACAAAATGACAACACTGAGTCTGTAGCTGCATTCAGTGCATCATTGCTAAGCAACACATCCTGGAATAAATAGTTAAAAACTAGAAACGAGCTCACTATCTTTAAACAGCTAAACAGCTGAACAGATTTCCTTGAATCACAGCTAAGAACAATCTCGTTCACGTCAGCTTTGAAACAAAAAAACTGCATCAAAAACTGTCTATTTGTTTAGGAGCTACGATGCCACACACAGACACAGATATTCACACAGACTGCAGCTCAAACAGCTGGACCTCGAAATGTGAAATATTTGTATGTTCCCTTTAGGTCGTACACGAGCACTAAAAAGGAATTTTTCGAAATTGGAAAGTGGTGAATTGTGTTTTATAAAATTCGTCTAAATAGCTCGAACCTGATGGCCTATCGTAGTCACTTTTACTTCAATGGGTCGATTATAAAAAATGCATATTAGCCTTTTTTAAGTTTTTTCTCGAAATTCAACCTTTAAATGGGTGAAAAACCTTAAATATGTTTTCGGTTAGGCCTAATGATATTATCTATTGAACCCTTCTGGATATAGAGTTGCTTTTTACTTTGAGCCGGGATTGGCTCCAGTTAGTTCTTTTGAGATGTCTACCAGCAGTACGGTTGGATTAACGAGTCATTCTTACCTGACTCCAGTTTGGTGTGGGCCCATATGAACTGACATGCCCTTGTTTCTTGTTTCCCTGCCTACGTATTAAGTGCTCCGTGATGACGTCACAAGATCTTATGCTCATCTGACTACGGCTCTTCGGCTCGGGCATCTTCGGTGCTTCTCGGCCGGCCTCGTGTTCCCCTCCTTCTTCCCCTTCCCTTCTCCCCTCCCTTCGGCGGCCGCTGCTCGGCTCCGGCGGCAGGGGGCAAGTTAGTCTGCT
>PNEQ01003518.1:0-36736 GCA_003012365.1 Medauroidea extradentata | reverse complement strand
TTTTTCTTTGTCCTTCAGAATCGTGAAGAGCGTAGACGATTTAAGATTATAACGCCTGCCTATTTCACTCTTACTTACATCGCCTGCTTCACATTCACGAATAATCTGAAGCTTTGTTTGCAGATCGATTGCTTTCCGTTTGATTTCACTTGCCATTGCTACAGAAAACACGCGCGCGCAACTAACTCCAACCCGAAGATGATACAAGTTGTCAGGAGACAAAAGTAACGCAATTTTCTTTGTGTGTACACGCGTCCATATAGAGCCGACTCATCGCTGTGATGCCTCCTCCGCCGGGATTATCGTTTCAGAGTTTCGCGTCAAGAGCGCACCATCAGATGTACGGGACGCTGCGCACAATCGATTCTTCCTTGCAGCTCTCGATGTTAGCTCCGAGCGCGCCACGAGTTGTTTACGTGATGCATTCCGCATACGTACTGCTGTTTTTCTGTCGTTATAACGTACGCAACCGTGAAAATGCTCTCGTATTAAACGAATTAATTAACCTTGTATTTAATACAGAAATTGACGGTGCACAAAAATACCTTCGTTATGGCCGTATTCTCGTCTTAACCCATACTCGTCTTAACGAGGTTCCACTGTAATCAGTTTCAATCGCATTGAACAAAATATACCATTAATTATTTTAACCAACGTATATTTGGTTTTACATTTTATAAAACAAACACACAATCGCCACCACGAACAACTTCAGCGTATGCCAACTGGCTCTGGCAGTTGTTTTGTTTCCAATATGGCAGACGGAACAATTGCGTGGCCAGTTCCCAGACGTACCACAATACGCCAACTGTCTGATGAAGTTGCGATATACGGCAAATATATGTTAAAAACTTGAAAGGACTAAACTGAAAGAATTACTTTTCAGCAACTGAATGTTTTGAATAATTCCCTGACATTGTCCAATTTCGTGCAATTCCCTGACTTTTCCCCGACACCCTCAAATTCCCTAACAATTTCCGTTATTCCCGGTTTTCCAGACGAGTGGACACCCTGATGTTGTCTTAATGCTGTTCGATTTTAGAAGGAAGTTACATAACAGTAATAAACATAACAAAATAGATTTCACTAACCAACAACGTTTTCAGTAAATGATACGCCATTTACTATTAACAGAAAAAAAAGAATAACAGCTGATTAAGATTAATCAGTATTTGCATCTGTGGACAATTATTGAACTCAAACCAACATATATTTGTTGACACTATGTTTTTCTCACCAAGAGAGATAAAAAAACATTCAGTAACTAATAGTTAAATTATGTCACATAATGTTTAAACATTTATCTTCTGTGATATCATTATTCATACTACCTCCACATCTTTTTCTTAAAAGTAATAATAATTTATAATACAAAGCTATTAATGTATATTTAATTATATTTTTATGACAAAGGTGATTAAATATTGACGTGGACAACGGAAGGTATATTTGCACTACTCAGGTATCATTACGAACGTCTACCTATTAAATGAAATCAATAATTTCATTTTAAAAAAATTCTGTTTCACACCTGTGACAAAGTTAAATATTTGCCTCATTTAAAAACAATTTGTGAATTTTAGGAGTTGAAATTAGTGTTTACAACAATGCAAAAACATCAATCTTACTGTGATACACTTTGGAACCATGGATAGTAGTAAAATAGGAGTCCTACTTTACAAAGAAGCTAACGAGAGACGTAACAAAGAGAGAGAAGCAAGCGTGTACACAGGCATACTTGTCTATGTTGCTGTAGAACCACTCGTAGCAGACCCAGCGCTGCGCCTTCGGCAGCTTGAGGAGGTTTCGCAGCCGCATGCCTATCTGGTGGCCAACACGACGTTCCGGGGACGACAGCACCTGCGGGGCCACTTCTGGCTGCTCCGGCACATGGACTGTGTGGTCGTGGTCGTGCACAGCCACCACTCTTTTAGTCGCACTACCCACCTTATGGGTCGGCGTCTGCGCCGTGGCCTTCTTCACTGGCGAGCTCTTTGGTCGTTTTGGTGAGGATCGTGTCGGCATTGTGCTCACCATGTCTTCGTCGTCAAAATAGAACCTGTTGCGCTTTCTGTTGCGTGCTGGCTGTGGAAAGGAAACAAAGCCAAATTTCCTTAAAAGAAAAACTAATGACAACATTGCAATAGGCTGAATTATACTCTCAATGAGAAGATATACAGACAGACACACACACAAACCTGTCGTAACATTTGCTGGTAGAAAGCTGATATTGCTGAATGGTCTTTGGTTCTGTACTGTCTTGTCTATAGCTGTTGTATTGTAGGTGCATATCTTTTTTGAACTATTAAAGATGTTCAAGTGGGGAAAAATAATAATTATATATATTTGTATGAAATAGTTTTGTAGACGTCACTTGGGAGTAAATTTTCCTCTTACAATAAATAATTTAGGTCAACCAGTTTTCTATAATAGAACATCAAAGTCAAAATTTAAACGTTTTTAGTTCTTATAATCCGCAAAACCAATGGACATTAAAAAATTCACACTGAAATTGCACATCACGGACTATTGTTAAAAATGTTTCAAAATCCATTACAAAACAAAAAATTACTAAAATTATTAATTTTTTCGCTTCATACATTTTTTTTTAAATACTAAAATATTTCGTTATGGATTTTAAAATGTGTCAAGTAGTAGCCCGTGACATGCAGCAGTGTGAATTTTTAAATTTATTTATGTTCTGTGATTCTCGTGGCTGATTAACGTGCAAATTTTGACTTTGAAAAGTCACTATGGGAAAACTCATTCAGCTAAATATTTTTTGTAAAATGAAAATGTCCTCCTAAGTAACGTATAAAAACCGCTATTTCATATAAATATAAAATTATGACTTTCCCCCACGTAGAAGCCCTTAAAGAAACAGGTCAGGTCACATTTCTTTACTTCTTGTATATTTACAACATGTAAACAATGTGAACAGTGTTCATCTTATCACAAAAGCTTAGCTAGGTTTTGATCACACACATACAAGCAATAAGCTCTGTTCACATCTCACACGAACAAACTGAAATTGGAACCCATTACAAACATCTACACTTTAAACTTTACCCAGCCCGAGCTATTTTTTTAATCCTAAAGTTATTTTTTAAAAACACATAAAAGACTATTCTCATCTGTAAGTGCATCATCTGTATTATTATAAAAATTGTCCTCTATGATCTTGAATAAATCTTAACTGAAAAGAGTTTTTATTTATTTCAATGTTTACATAACAAAAAAATGTATAGCGCTTGAATATCAAAGTGATAATTTTACTGCTATGTATTACTAAACTTAAAAGTAAATTTGATGACGAATTAACATTCTTTATGTTTGGTCCAGAAGCATTTTTTAAAAACCTGACAATAATGAACTCATGCAGACAAGTTGGTCACTGCAGAGGTTGTCGAAAATTGCCAATGTTTCAGGCGTAATATGAAGTGTGCTACAGCACAGTCCACTGCAGACACACCTCCACCCACATTGAGAGACTGCACATGCACACTCACCATGCCACGACGGTTCAGAACGAGGCCGGACTGCGTGGTTGCAGTGCTACGGGGCGGTGTCTCCTCCCCGACCCTCTTTAGCCCCAGGGCTGCCGGCCCAAAGATGGGCGACTCCGCCCTGTCTGGGTCCATCGGCTCCTGCTCCTCCTTCATGTCTATGTAGCGGAGCCTGCCGCTGTCGAAAGTGCGCAGGGCTGTTGCAGATTCACCTAGGAGCAATCAGAAACACATCTGCCTCACCTGCCCAAGACACGTGGCGTACCAGTAGGAAAGAGCATTTTCCATAGTTGCCACAGACTTCCTCTCCATTCTTACTTTTGGACATTTAGAATGGTAGGCCCATGAACGGAACGTGGCAAAAATATTACAATTGTAAAATTGATTCACACTGAAAGCCCAGCTTAATTAATTTTTTATTCTGTTTATATATTTCTGATGATTGTAGGCCTAAATACAAACACTGCCACGTAAATATACAGAGTGTGGCAAAATTGCCCTTACAGGTTTTGAGGACTTGTAGTGGAGACCAAGTCGAATAAATTTAGCATAGGAGCTCGTGCTCGGAAACTTACCATTTTGCAGCAACACGTGAAATCACCACATACACTGTTTTCTACACCAGTCACTAGGATAGCCTAGACTATGGTAGTCAATACGTGATTTCCAGATCACCTGATGTCCCATTCACCTGATGTCCTATTCGACTACCAGTTTACATGCTAGTCAGTTGAGTTTGTGATATGCCCAGAGATGTTTGTATCTGCTGTTTTTCTTGCCATCCTAGTTCATACTACAGTACAGTAGTAATCCTTTACTACACTGCACAATTCAAGGTGTACGTACTTCATTGGTACTGTGTTGCTTTTATCCATGGAATACACGTTTGCAGAATATGTGGACATGATGTTATTGTACGGCGAAGCTCAGTGCAATGGCAGGGCTGCTCATCAGCTGTATGCGGAGCGTTATCCACACCGTTGTATACCTTTGCACTCACTGTTTGCTATTGTGTACTAGCGGGCAACTGAAACGGGTACATTCACCCCCAGCAGGGCCAACTGTGGTGCTCCACAGTGGCGCCGTACACCTGGGTTTGATGAGGATGTACTCCATTTAGTGGAAGAAGATGCGACGACGAGTACTAGACAGATAGCAGATAGACTTTCAGATTTCATTTACACTCAACACCCAGCACGTTTATTAACAATGAACGTTTACACATTTTACAATGTTCGGTGTGCAGGTAGACTGAATGTGGATCACACAGCTGTCTAGCATGTTCTACATGAGCAGCAGTTACACCCGTACCACCCCCAGACGGTACAGGCAATGCAGCCAGAGGATTTTGGACTGCGAGCTAACTTCTGCAGATGGCTGTTACACCATTGCGTGGATGAGTCCAACTTTCCACGGTGGATCCTATTCACTGATGAAGCCCACTTCACCAGGGAAGGAGTTTACAATACTCACAACAGTCACGTGTGGGCTGATACAAACCCACGTGCTGCGCGCCTCCATGGGTTTCAAAACCGATACGGTCTCAATATTTGGGCAGGGTTTCTTGATGGGCGTGTAACTGGGCCATACCTTCTTCTACAAATGCTCACAGGTGACATGTACATACGGTTCCTTGAAGGCGTACTCCAAGGTTTCCTGGAGAATATGCCATAGCATGTGCGTCAAAACATGTGGTTTCAACACGACGGCACACCAGCTCATTTTGCACTTGCGGTCCGACATCATCTGGACCAACGATTTGGGCTACAGTGGATAGGTCGTGGTGGCCTGATTTCTTGGCCTCCTCGTTCTCCTGACTTGACCCCGCTAGACTACTACCTGTGGGGTCACATGAAAAGCATGATTTATGACACCCCTGTGGAATCCGTGAAAGACCTACTAGCACGTGTGATGGCTGCAGCGGATGTTGGAGGACCAGAAATTGATGATTGAGTATATCACAACATGATACGGAGGTACCGCATTTGTGTTGAAATCGGTGGTCGTCACATCGAGCCCCTTTTGTAACTGGTTCCAGCCGACATGCAGCAGGATTCAGGGAGAGCAATGTGTGCTGTAGCATTTCGAGTGTTGCGGCAAAAAAGTAGTTTCTGGACACGAGTTCCTATGCTAAACTTAATTGTCTTGGTCTCCACTACAAGTCCTCAAAGTCTGTAAGGGCAATTTTGCCACATCCTGTATATTTACATAGGCCATTACAATTGTTTCACCTACATTCTACTGCTTACAAAACTGTTAAAACTATATTTACTCAATAAATACACCAGTGATAAATAACTGCTACACTTACTAGTAAGTTATTTAAAAAAACTTGTAGTTAATTAGGTATTAACAGATATCAGTTTTTCATAAAAACTTAGTGCCTACCAGTAGAACAACCTAACAACTCCGTGGGCAGTAAGATCTAGGTAAAGTAAGTAAAAACCTATATTAATAGTTACAACTGCCAATGTATGATAACAGAAAACTTCGGACAAGCACAGAATGTCACTGTCAAGACAACATGATCATTAGAAACACTGTTTAAGTCCTCCAACATACTGTATACTTCCACGCTGGCATGGTTCAAAAGGTACTAACCAGATACAGTAAGTACTCGATTTACATCACAGTTAGGTTCATGAAAACAGTGACGCAAATTGAATTGACTTAAATTGAGTCAGGCCAGCCTTGCCACAGCCAAACCTTTTAGGAACGTAAGAACGTTGACTCTTGGCAGGCATGGATGGATTAACAAAGTTATTCTGAATTAGCGGCTACTTAAATTGAAAAATTGGTACTCTAACAGTAGCAACGTTAATCTGAAACAATGTAAAGCAGTATAAAAGAAATTGAGCCCTTACTGTGCGTGCAAAACTTTCTGGTCAAAACATCACACCCTGTGCAGAGCTTAAACAAAAATATGTTAATTCACAAACTACTGTACAAGCATCCACAGGCTATATTCACAAGTCACAATTAAGTAGAAATATACGTCCAACACAAGTTTCAGTTTTCCATTTCCGTTTTCTGTGTGCAAGTTATTTTGCGGAAGGAAGGGGGTGAAATAGCTAAAATGGGCATCTTTACAGCTATATTTTGGCACCAATGTTACTTTTTGAAGTTGTCTTTGAACATGTATTTACACCTTTACCTTGAAATATAACACCATAAATAGATAAGATCACTGCAGAATCTCACACATAAGTGAATTGCAAACAGTACAACTACATGCCAGTTCAGTCTCTTGGCGTAAAGGTGACTAGGCATACAGTGCTTTTAAACGAGTTACCCAAAGTACTGTCATGCTCTAGGCCTCATACATGCAATATCCGTAGCCATAGACGTAGTCCTAGCTTATAAACTTATGTGCACCATTATGTCACGAAAACTGTAGCTGGATGTTTCTTCAATGTGTCGTACGTAAAAGTATACATTTCGTTATGGCATTGTACAAGGCTCGCGACACTGAAAGTCAAGTCAGTAGTGCCATAAACTATGAATACATCATAGGTTTTAACTACTGCAATAAAGTTACGACAATAATGAACAGTACTACATGTAGGCTGTATCTATGTTTTACTGTATTAGTTGATTTTGACATATAAAACTTAGGCAAAATTTGTTCTTGTCACAGACATTTTCTTCGGGTTGGGTGAAGTAAATTTGAGACAAAAAATTACTGTATAATTTGACATTACTTTTAACCTAAAACTTAAAAAGAAAATGCAAGAAATAGAAAACGTTTGTTTCTTATTCTAGAAATATGTAACTGATAATTTGAAATGTTACCTCAATATTTTATCACTGATACAAAGTGTCTCATGATTCCTCACATGTTCGGGTACAAAAATTAACGAAATTGAATTAAATTTTTTACTGCAAATAGACATACTTTAAAAAGCTTAAACAGGATGTCCAGCAAAAGTGGTATTTAAATTTCCAGGACATTTCCCACATTCCCTGAGAAATGCCAGTACAATGCTTTAAACGTGAAAAAATGTTAATTTGTACCATCGAAGCAGATTAACGATAACTATAAAATTGTTATGTTAATTTGTCAATAATGGTCCTTTCTAATAAGTGTCAGAAACACACAGCCTATGTACTTAATTACACTTTTATGACGTAAATAATGAATAGAGACAAGTTTTTTTTACTTCATTTTTGCTATTTTTTCTGTCTGTTCGTCATAAATTTCGCTCAATTTTTTCCTGCCTGCAAATATTTTTATTGGTGGCAAAGGTGTGTAAAATATATATATGACTTTAGGCCATTATTTCAGTAAAATACTTAACTTTACACATATTTGAAAAATGATTGAATTGTTGAAAGTACACTTTCGTTGCATTTGATGGTTCAGTCCATGTGAACAACACACCAATGCATATGAAAAGTGCGAGAGGGACCAGCACAATATAAAATCGTATTTATTATTTAGGCAAACATGTACAATAAAGTTCAACAGTTTATAAGGTTAAAATTCCCTCCAGAATTTTCCACCTGTCAGTCATATAAAACTGTCAGCTAAATTAATTTACGTCACATTTTAAGAAACACACAGTACGTATAAATATTTTTCTGTAAAAGAAACAAGCGCTAAAGGATACATGTTTCAATTTTTAATTAGAACCTAAATAACTTGAATGTAATAATTCATGTTGCACATATGTTCCCGATTTGTAGGCACAACAGTTTTATCCTCATTGTTTTCACTATTTTTTTGCTGTCGATAAATTTAACTCTGCATTCTGTCAATAATTCCTGGTTTTTCATGAGATGCATGATGGAAATCTTTGCCGTTTCTAGAGACATCAATTCAATCAAATTTCACTACTTCGGAATCACAACGTTACTTGTACTTAATCCTTGCAGTAGCATAAATGTGTTCAATCTTTATTTAATTACAATGTTGAATAACATGAAAAATTATGAGGTACCATGTAAAAATATATAAACGCATTCAATAAACCTGAAAATACGCTGGCCGTTTTCTGGTCTTCTTCGATTAGCTCTAAATATTTAACTTTCTCTGTCAAAAATCAATTCTGCAGATTCATTTGCACTCGATTATTGAACCAAAGACTTTTTTTACTACAGCACGTGTTAATAATTGCACATTTAATTTGTAATTTCACCCAGAATGATGGGACTTCGCGATTTTAAACAAAAACTGAAAAATTCACGATTTTGCACGCCGCTGTAAACATTTGTCTCTCGAAATAACTCAAATTGCAGCTGTTAAAGTACCGTACCATCTAATTTCTTGATGAATCATAAAGAAATAATTAGTGACAACGAAATTCCCGCAGAAAAGAACAATTTCAAGTATATTTCCCGCACATTCCCAACCCCGAAAAAATCACGTACAGTTCCCGTACTTCCCGCAATTTCCTGATCGCTGGACATCCTGTTAAAATAACACTATAATAAATTATGTGAAGTTATATAAAACTTCACAAAATTTAAGTCAACATGTATATAACAACATGTCAAATAAAAACCATTTTCCTCACTTCAAAAATTATTACAACCAAGATAACATAATGATAGAATATTTGACATTGAAAAAAACATAAACCAAACATTACGTTAGCCAACTAAGTGAAAAATCACAGGTGATGCAGGTGCTGACAGTATAAGAACATAGCTGCGCAATATTTAACAAAGTTTAAGCAAAGTCTGCCTGTCTGCACACAATTAGGAGGAAAAAAATTATTTTCCAACCAGGATCTTTAAATATCTCAGGCCTAGGAATACCTAAGAAATTTAATAATAGGCTATTTCGAAACCTTAAAATGAAACAGTAATGTTCGCAAAAGCTTTACATTACAAAAAGATCAACATTTCTTTATTAAATACGTATCTGCACCTGCAACTGTTACAATATCAGGTATTGCAGGTTTACCAAGCACATCACATTTGTCATCAATAGAAATAGCTGATTCATTTAGCATGGAAGTGTTTTTTTCCCTCAACAGTTTGAAGCTACATCACTTCAATATCAACAACATCCAAGAGTTTCTGAACAAATACCACACACATATTCATCTTCTCCCACCTTTGAAGAACACAAGTATGAAATCCCCACTAAAAAGGTTACCAACAACTTCTAATGTTTCATAAATTTTTTCTTCCATAGACACTGTGGCTGTCCCTGCACATTTGAGAGCACTGTATTTTATATTCCTTAATTAATTAGTTCATGTAGGTTTTGATCAAATCTATCCCGTCAGGAATTGCCTCAACTAGCCCAGCAGTTTGAATTTACTCAAGATCACAATTCAATGTCAGTAAGTGACCAATCACTCAACACTTACTTTTTGAGCATCAATATAGGTTCAAACTACTAAGTGAAACGAGTGATATTCATTTTATACGACACCCCACTCCACACTGTCGTAAACGCCCTTATTCACGGCAGGAATCGAACAACGACCTCCCGCACCGCACTCGGGCCATTAAACTGACTTCTCGGCCTACGGATTGTAATCAAAGCGGCTGACGTCTAGTCACCTTTGCCCGACAATCGCATGTGATTAAACGCATAATAAAGACTCTTGGTAACGCACTTCTGGTAGCCTACCGAGACACGGACCCGTGGGACACACGTGTCCTTCCGCGGCTGAGTCCAGGCTGGTCTCTCTCCTGCACCGCTGCCGGCACACATGCCAAACAGCTATTTCTGAACGTGGCTCCTTCCAGCCAATCAGGAGCTTTGTTTCAAATTCCCGGCTTTCCGGCATTGCTCCGAATCTGGGCGATTATGACCATTTTTCGTGGTGATTTTATTCCATAAAATCACAGTTTACATTACTCTAATTTTGACATCATTATTTCCTATACTTATGACAAAACATATGTAGCCTAAATACTCAAAATTTAAATTAAACGGTTGGGCGACTCGGCCGTTAGCTTGCCTTTCACATCCCCACCACCTGGCAGCCTCGGGCAGGCAGCAAGTGGGGCAGACTGGTACTTTGTCACTGTTGACTGCTACGCAGCTCCAAATGTTTCCAGATGTGTGGGCGACTACCCTGTCTCTCATCTCATCATCTCCCCAATCCTAAATATGAAATATACCTTAATTTTCCCTAATCATCCTACTGTCATCACTATCACATAGTACTATTTACACAGAGTACAATAAAACTTGAACCAACTTTGTACTACAATTCTAGTCTGTTTTATATTCCCGTGATTTGTGATACTAAAAACATCTGATATTTAATTCTAATAGCCAGTCTTTAATGAAACTGACACCAGTTATCCCTTCAATATTTGCATTTAATGTGTATCGGGCTATGCCTATTACAACACACAATGTGCATCACTAATGCAATGTACGAAAAATACAAACTTTCACAAACTATCTTATTAATTACAACTGAATGGATCTGCTGTTAGGGCCTCATTCTGGATGGTTAGTTTCAGCAGATTTTGTGTTTGAAAAATTTTTGACGACGTTCCTAAACGTCTATGAAAGTTGTTTTCCCCTAAAAAAAAATTAACAGTAAACATTTATTATCATAAATTTAAAACGTAAAAAAAACGATGATTGTTATTCTCCTGCATTAGCTAAAATGAAATCTAAAGTAATGGTATGTTACAATGTGTCTAAAAAAAATGGCACTGAGAAGTATAGAGTCCTATGCTCAGGCCAGAACAGACTACGTATAGGCAATAAATAATGTTAAGAGTATTTGAGAGTTTAACTATAGGTGGACTGGTTTTTTTTCAGTTTCGACAGGTCTTTGAATGATAATTTTCTTGCAATATTTAAATCACAGTGACTGGCTACATGACTAGCTGATGGTGTGTTGAACTATTCCACTACGATGAGTTATATCCAATGAACATTGCAGGTCTTCATTGCTTATAGTAGACTATGCTGAAGGACGAGGGGATCAAGTCACTAAGTTATCGGGTGGCTGTACGTTCACTTAGAACTACATTGCAATCCGGCACTGCTAAGTTTGTTGTAGAAGATGCAAGATTCATTGGAAAACCAGCATTATACCTAAAGTATTCATCCGGATTCTGACGATCATCTGAACACTTGGAACTGTCTAGTGGAAACAAACAAGTAGACTTGAAACCAGCAACAACGTTCTTTGATGTTTCCCACACCCTGCAAAGTAGGTTAGCAAAGTCACACTTAGTAATAGCCCTATTATTTTTACGTTGCCACATATGAAGCTTTTCATTACATTACAATTTTAATGGTGAAAAACAACATTTGTCTACCTGAAGCAAAATATCAGAAGTGTGAGGTAGCAGATTCAAAATTATTTGATGCTCCACAGCTAATCCAATTGATTGTTTCAAAAGATGTGTAAAATTAACCTAAAAAATTAACAAACGTGGCCTCTCTGGCATGGTTGTCACAAATTTCTCCATGAAACTTACAAATACTGGCTCAGTCAACATAACTCGTAGGCGATATTGCATAAAACGTTCCTGGGATATCTTCTGTACCTCTCCAAGAACTCCAAAAATAAACAGATTCATAATCAGTTGTGGTAGTTTTCGTAACAGCCTTCTACATTCTTAACAAATGCACAAACTTTTCACTCTAGAGAAAATAAAGATGATGCTAGTGCAAACACTCAATATTCCACATTTTAAATACTGCATTGACATGAATGAGAATTTATTTTCTACTCCTACATTTGCTATATTTTCAATTTGAAGCAACGAATCTGCATTAAAGCATATTAGAAGACTGTAAACATGGCTTCATTAAAAGGAAGGATGCAAACTAGAGTGGGGGTGATGTAGGGAAGGACTGGACACCGGACACTGTTTCACTGGCCGATGCTCCTGTAGTTCAATGGTCAAGGACGAGATGGTCCACCATGTACTGGGTCGGAGAGAGGTTCCTCCTTAAAGGTGAGATCTTCAGCCACCTAATGGACAGAATCCCACTTGTCAAAATCTGGGCCAGTCCACCTATGACTGTCCGCCGCCTGCTGTCGAAGCTGTTGACGCTGCAATACTGCCGCCTAACTCTCCAACATATGCAGATGTCTTGGGGTGAGAGGTCCATCTGGCAGCTCCGCAACAATGATAAAAAGAAGAGGGGTGGCTCTCAACAAGGGTAAGTGTAATGACCTGACACCTATTGGGACAGCGTACTGCCCGTCGCCGGCCTTGGGATATGGAGTGAGGCACGGAATGATATTAGGGACTTAAACATGAGCTGCAGATGGTTTGATGCCCAGTGATCCTGCTACAAGGAACACGAGCCCACTCGCTGCAGTGTAAGATACAAACACCCTGCAAAGGGACTGCATGACTCAAGGCGGCACAAGACCTAGACAAAGGCCAGTCCCCAAGGATGCGTGATGAGACACCCACCTCAGGTTTAGATTTGCTGGACACACCCACCCAAGGCATAGATGTGGTGACACATACACCTAAGGTTCCAGTCCCCTGACCAAGACTCCCTAAGGCAGCAACAGCTGGGAGCATCGTATCTCCTCTCCGTCACCTCAACAATGGCCCTGATGGTAATGTCGATGAGAGAGGTTCTAGGAAGTAGTGGAAAGTAACCCGGTTCTTAACTTATAAACGAAAGTTTGTTCCAGTCCAGGCTACCTATCGTTTACTCTCTGCAGAACAGTGCCCCCCTCACTCAGTCTCTGGAACTTGCGCCTACCAGACCACATGAACTGAACAGGCCTCTACCACGTTACTCCTGCCACTAAACCCCAAAGACCCCCCCCCCCCTTGCTGACCAACAACGCTTCAGTGACGATTGTTGCAGCAATCCAGGGTGAAAACCACAGCCACCCTTAAACAATGCCACTGACCCTGTAGTTCCCGATTCCTACTACTTCGAATTGTGCTGTCCTCTAGGGTCCCGGAAACAACACTGCGCGCTAGCCAAGTCCGAAGTGTAATAATCCCAGTACAAAGAAGACAATAGACAGACAAAAAGATAAGACAAACAGACAGACCACAGTGAGGCTGCGCAGCTTCTTATATACCCTTGGGAAGGTGGAGCGAGAGCACAAGGGGGGTGGTTGCTGGCCACGTGATGCTACCCACGCCCTACCACTCCCTCAAAGCACCAAGCCTAAAGTGAAAGGGAGAGATAGTTTGTAGTGCACACCGAAGCATGATACATGTTCGCCAGGGCCGCCCTAACTCACACCCCACGGCACTCTCTTCATGACTCGCATGCTGCCATGTCGTGTTAGGTAACGACCATGCCGGCACGCTAATGGAAACAAACACGAGTGCCGGGACAGGCAGGAGTTACCTAAACAAAAATCCCCCCACACTTGGAGACAATGACCCACCAGCAGCACTTAGTTCACCACCCCTGATTGGGTGGGGTTTCAATGATGTTGGTGCCACACTGATCAGGACCCAGTCTGCTTCAGCCCGCTTGCATCTCCACTGCGCACTCTGCCCGAGCATACAAGTCACTGGTACAGAAATTTAACAACCAACTCAAAACGGAAAACTACTGGTTCCCAAATCCCAACATTAACTACAAAAACAAAGAAAAATCCCTAGGCTGAAGGCCTAACCTTCGTCTGCTAATTATATCACCCTTGCAATCTGACAAGCTGGGCAGTTCTATTGACAAATTGCAAAAGGGGGAATAAAATTAAGCGGTTAATAAGTTACATCACAAAACATTATATCCGACACTTTCAATACATAAAATCACAATACGTAATTCAAAATCAAACCATTTAGACAAATATTCCATTAATTTTAGTTCATGTTTCTTTGCTTCCAAAGTTTCCTCTATTAAGGCTCAAAAATCAAATACTTGATGTTTACATGTACCACACAACTTTTTTACAAAAAAATAAAACATTATAACACATTAAAATGCACAAATACTCGTAACATTACATCCATTACAGCCAAACACAAAACAATTTGATCAATATACATACCACACAGGGCAATGACCCTTGGCTGCACTTCTACCTGTCACAATCTCTGTTCTTTGAGAACTCTGCCACCATGCACACATGCGCTAAATATCTCTTCTTGTGAGCCTGCAGCCTGACCCAAACTGAAGCACTTATGCACTCCTTCCGTAGGCACAACCTCCTGCTGACACTACAGCTCATCCCTGAGCAGTAAACAACCTGGACCTCTACTGGCACCACGTCACCTCGCGGCTTACTGGCCGCCACATTATTGGTTACACAGATATTCCAATTCAACTAATACAATTTATGAACTGAAAACTCTTAATTTTGTACAACCTAGTCAACTTCCAAGTCACTACAGTTAGGCCCACATTGAGTGAGCAGGGTCCAGGAGGCCGTTCACCTCCCACATCTGACAGTTGTCGCCTTGATCCGTGACCTCTTCCCTCCCACCCCCAAGGGACACCACTCTCTCTTTCGGTGATTCCTTCGTTAGGTGTCTTGAAATTCATATTTTGCTGCCGCACAAACTATACTGAGCCAGGTGGCCCACACTGGATGATTTGGGTTTACGAGTGTCTTCTTCTGACCATCACTCACCCTCAGTCAGTTCTCGTTGAATTTCTACCACTTCCCAGGTTGCTTCCTTCTTTGGGAGGGCATCTGCAGAGCTTTTCCATAGCACAGGAGGCCGGTACACACCCGGTACCTTCTTCTCAGGGTCTAACTGCTGCCTCAGTAAGGTTGATCTTGACCGGTTGAGCACCCACCTCTCGCTATTCCTTCCGCCTCTTCCGAGGTTGGGTTTGTTTGTATCTGACTGAACACTCCTCCACTGACGACATTCCCTCCAGGGACATTGTCGCCTTTCCTTAGTAGGCGCCATGTCCGTCGACACATCTTTAGGTACTTCCCTCGGTACCTTAATTGACTCCTCCTTTGATGGTGAGGATTGGATCTCTGATTCTAGGGTCCTTCCTTTCATGGTTCCCAACCACGCTTCTTGTCACTCTTAGTTCCTTACAGGGGTGTATTCCGAGGCCTCCAAGTTTCATTCAACCACCTTCGAAGCACTGCTATCAGGGTGCGAGTCCTTTGAAACTAGGCTAAACCCTTGAAATCCTTCTCCACTCCAGTGGCTACTTCTCGTGGTATCTACTGATACTCTGCCACTGCGGTTCACTTCCTTAGGAACCCAGTTTATGAATGGGGTCCCCAAGGGCGTGTAAGTCATTCCCTTTGACAATGGTGCCTTCTCAATTTCTGTCACAGGTGGTATATCTTCTTGTGGGTCCTCCTTAGGACCTAGTCCTGTGGGCACCCATTTCTTTGGCCCCCTGCAGGTGTGGTCAACATGATGTGACCTAGCGCTCTTCTCTATGAACTGGGTATCCCCTGGCCTGCCTGTCATTCGAGGCACCTCATACATATCACTGCAGTGAACCTTCTTCAGATTGCCGGGTGCTACCGCCAACTTAAAGGTGTTCACCCTACTGGCTGATTACGTAGTATGGGCCTTCCCATTTCGCTATGAATCCAGCACAGACCTTGACCTTCGACTTACTCAAGGGATGTGCTCAGATGAATGTGGTATCTCAAGGAGATGCAGATATCTTCTCTTTTCCTGTTTGGTGGGGATACTGTTCCTCTTGGAATCTGATATGTACTTCTCTCGCCTCCTGGTACCCCTCCTCCGGCATGCACTTTTTTCCTACAGCTATTCCTTCATCCCAGGTCCAGTCTCCTGGTTTCCACAGGCTTTTACAGAGCAGCAGCTCGCTCTAGGACATTTTGGTGGCTGCGTTTCTCCTTCTTAAGGCAAACAGAACCTCAGGATGATGTTTATCCCAGGTTGGATGCTAATCGCCCACCCTCTGACGTATTCCCCCTTGATCTCCCACGGCCTGTCGTGTTCGCATGAGGATGGTATCCTGGCGTGGTATGGATCTGGACCTTCCAACAAGCGCAGGAAGCGCTCCAAACTTTTCCTGTGAATTGGGCTCCGTTGTCAGTAAGTACGACATTTGGGTACTCTCATCTTGGAAATATTATTTTTGCCTCAACCTTCCTGTCTGCGGTTGCTTCCACCCATCGTGAAAATTGGTCAGTGACAACAATGATATGTTGTTTTCCTTGGGTTGGCCTGGGATACAGTGCCAATAATATCAAGGGCTACCTCCGTCCAGAGTTCGCTAGGCTTTCTCCCTCGTAGTAGGGGATGAGGAGTGGCACGCACCTTACACCTTAAGGATGTTCAAGTGCAATAAAATCATAATTTTATGTTTGTATGAAATCATGTTTGTTTTGTAGATGATACTTGTGAGTACAGTGTACTCTTACGAAAAATGTTAACTCTCATAGATTTCTCACAGTGGTGCATCAAAGTCAAAATTTGTGTTTTATGCTGCTATGTAAATAGTAAAAACCGCTCAACTTACTAAAACGAAATAACTCACAGTGAAATAACATGCCATGGACTATGTAACAAAGTATTAAAAAAACTCACAGTTAACATTTTTGCACTTTGAAAAATTGCTGAATTTTCAAATTTTTTCTTGTACTTTTGCATTTTTTTTTTTTTAATTCCAAATATAACACGTGGGCTTCTAAATGCTTTGCTGTGTAGCTTATGGATTATTAGTTAACCGTAAATTATTTCATTTGAATAAGTAAATTGGTCTTTACTATTTGCATGGCAGTATAACATGCAAATGTTGACTTTGACGCACCGTTATGAGAAAACTATGCTAACTAAAATTGTTTCATAAGAAGAAATTGTACTCACAAGTATCGTATACAAAACTATCACTGTTTCATAAAAATATAAAATTATGATTTTACCGCACTTTAACAGCCTTAAGCAGTCTAGGCATTTCAGCACATACAGGTAGGTCCACATACTGTCACATTCTCTTCCACCAATAGCAGGTAGCATTCTTCCACAGTGTTTCACGACTGCCAGGGTGCCATGCCACGTGACGGTCATGATACTGCCACAGCACTTTACTTCTCTTCCGATTTGGGACCTATAGCCGTCACTCTTCGTCCTTCTGGTCTTGATGAACCTGTACCTGATATTTTTCTGGGTGTCGCTCGTTGTCCTTACATTCATCATCCTGTTGTTGGATGGCAGCCCAGGTGGCTTCCGTTTCTGCGGCTGTTTTACTCAAGGAGACCAATTGTTGGGAGCACTTTTGACCCTTAACTTTTATTTCTTGCATACTCCGGTGGGATCATTCTCTCTCAGTCCTGCAATGCCTCCGAGCCATGAGTTTCTCCCGGATTGCGCGACAGAGCCTCTGGAAGTTGTTTTGCTTCCCTAGGAAAGAGTTGTGTCACAAACGTAAATTCCTACAGCAGAAGGGCCAAACGAGTTAGCTTGTTCTTTAATAGTGTTAATACAGGCCAACGCCTGAATATCAGACCATAGAATAAAAGAGCGGCCCTCCAGGTAGTGTCGGCACCATTTTATTGCCCATACCATTACCCCAAACACTCTCGTTCATTGATACTGTATCTTCTTTAGTTTTCATTCAGGACTGTACTGGCATATCGTATTATTTGTGGCATACCCTTATCAGTTTCTTGGAATAGGACTCCCCCATCCGTACTCTACTGGCATTGGTATGAAATATGATAGAGCGCTAGTAATTTGGACTGTGCAGAGGTCCTATCTCTCCAAAGTGGACCTTGATACTCTCCAGGGCTGCTTGGTGTTCTGCCTCCCAGCAGTACTTGACATCTTTTTTCAACAGGTGATTAAGGGGGGCAGCTACCTCTGCTAGATGCGGAACGTATTCCCTCAGCCAGTTGCACGTTCCCAGGAACTGTTGCAACCGCTTCCAATTTTCTGGTGGGTCGGCCTCTAAAATGGCTTGTACAGACTCTGGCTTGGCTTCATTCCCTTCTGGTATGACAATGTGTCCAAGGTATTCTATGCAAGTTTTTCCAAAGTGACACTTACTTAGTCTACATGTGAACTTGTGCACCAGCAGTCTTTCCAATACTAGGTCCAGATGCAGCTTGTGTTCTTCCCGTGAGGAAGAGAGATAAGTATATAATCTAGGTAGGCACAGTAGAACTGCCCTATGTATTCTTCCAACACCTCAAATGCCATCATCCCTTGGAATGTACTAGGGGCATTTTTCAGCCTGAACTGCATTACTCAAAACTTAATTCTCTCACCATCGGTTGAGGTGAAAAAAATATAGTCTAGATTCTGAATGCATTGGAATCTACCAGTACCCACTATGCATAGCTAACGAAGAGTCAATTGTAGCCTGTCCCAGGTCAGATTGACAGCTGGTGGCACCGCATTATGAGTGACCTCATTGACAGCGCAACTGTTCACAAATAATTTCAAATACTAGTCTTCTTGGGTACTAATACCACCCGGGAATTATAAGGCGACTTAGCCCCTTCCACCAGGAACTGCTTCTTCATACCTTCAAACTAAGTTTTAATTATTTGTCTTCCTTCTGGAGAGGTCTTACCTTGCTAGACCAGACCGGCTTGCTGCCTTTTAGTAGTATCTCATGTTGGGTGGTACAAGTTTGTCTCAGCAGCTCTCGAGACAAGAATACCTCGCTGTATCTTTCTAGAATTGTGCGCAGCTCTTACACATGTTGGGTTGTTGAAAGCTCCTGTTGTACCTCGTCCCAAGGAAGGGCAATCTCTGTTATTGATGGCGCTCCAGGGATTCATTGGACAATAAGCCACTATCTTGTCTCCAGGTACCTACACAATTGTTTAAATTGCAGAATCATCTCCAGGGCAAACAGCCAGGGAAGTCCTAAGATGACATCTTCGTACATCTCCTCAGCCACAATAAAATCCACTTTCTGTTTCATCTTTCCAACTACTGATAGCTCTAACACAACTTCTCCTAGGGTAGTTAAGGTAGAACCAGCATCGGCTATCAGGATATCTTGCTGGCATGGACCATACCCTACCTTTCTCGTTTTGTGATCCGGTCTGCATGGATCAGTCGAGCAACATAGTAGCATCTCTCTATTCAACCTCTACAAGTACATATACGGAAAGCTTGCTGAAAGGTACCCCACATTCTGTATCACGAGTCACTCTCCTACTTTTTCTGAGGCCCCTGTACATATGTTCTCCACAGGGTCAGTTGGCCTTTTCCCAACACTGGGTATAGTTTTCCAGCCTATCTTGCACATCTTCCTTGATGTTGGAGTCAGGAGAGGCCTGGTTCTTCTTTAGCTGCCTTGACTTTTTCTCGACCTCCTCTCACTGAGGGCAGTAACACCGCCAATGGCCGGTGCTTCCATATAGCCCGGACTATGGTTCCCTCGGTTTACACGGGGCCGGTTTGCTCATTCCCTTACTCAATTTGCTGGCAGGACCGGCCTCCTCAACAATGGGCTTGCTGCCACCAGGGATTTCCCTCTCTCTTCTATAATGGCCTGAGCCCTATGGTCCTTTCTCCACTGCCTGATTCAAACTACATCTTCCAGTGTCTTGGGTTCTGGTGTACGCAAGAATGACCGAACTTCAGGTCTCAGTAATTCTGTGATGAAGGAAAGGCTCTTGGCTGTCACTTCTGTAAGGCACACTCTGCGAAACAACTGAACCTTCCTTCGTATGAAGACGTCCGCCTCCTCCCCTTCTCAGACTAGACGACAGCTCTTTGCCTCCAAACCTGTCACCCAGCCTCGTTTTGTAGTCTTCCCAACCATCCACAAACTTGCCATACACGGGTCCACTATTGTTGTGCCCGTCTCATCAGTTGCCGACTAGCAATTTTAACCCATTGTCCCGTGCTTAAATGTGAAGCAGAAAAATGTATTTTCTTCACAACTACTAACAAGAACTTATTCAAGTCTTACCCAGGTCCACATTTGTTATGTTGAAGGAATCTACATACATACCTACAAAATATTATACATCTAGAGACTAAACACAAGCTGCAACTGCATTAATCTGACAAACTTGTATTCCTAACCCCCAACGTATTAAATTAAACCTTCCTCTCATTTCACTACTCAGTTTGTAACAATAACTTCTCAATTACATACTACACTTCCCTGGTATGTAATACATCACTTCTGTAGGTAATTATTGCTAAAAATTAAAATAGTACAATGCATGACTGTCAGACAAAATGCCGAAGTGTAAATCTACCTACACGTGCAGTCTAGCTCATAAGAAAATTACTGAAACTGAAAGCAACCAACTACAGTTGGCTTGGGACTACTCGTAACAGGAGTCACTAGCGAGCTACAGGAGACGGCCAAGACCACAATGATATGGTCGATGCTGGAATGTGCGGCAAGAGAATGGGATCCGTATGTCGTTAAGACGATGCACGAACCAGAGAAGATGCACAGAAGGGCAGCACGATGAGTGAATGTTATAATAAAATGATAGGCCAGTAAAAATAATTTATTACCTGCAATTTGATGACCACCCGGTAGCAAGTTTATCCTACCCCCTCCACTATTACCCATTAACAAGTTTGGGTCTGTGTTACTATTTGATCACAAAACAAACTATATGTTTACAGTTATGATGCCATACTTGTTACAGGTTATGTTGGGTAAGTAAGGTCGGGACAGTTTATGAGTTAAGTATGTTGATGGGGATAGCAGCACTGCTAAATAATGACAAAAAACTATATTTTATTCCAGTGTAAACAATTTATGCATCTAGTACTTCCAGGCGATGGTTGATTAAAACGTTGTATGAAAAGTAACCGTGAAAGTTGGAATCAGTTGAAAAATTTAAACTTTTTTGTTTGGAAGTAGAATGAAGGTTTAGTTTGGTTGGAAGCGCTTGTTGATTCGCGAGTAGGAGATTGACAAAGCAGGAAATGGTAATACTGTTATTTGAATAATAGTATCATGAAATTAGTGAAGTGTTGCTTAAAATTTCTATTTGTTTGAACTGTTATCGTATAAAGTTTTACATACACATGTTACTTTTGGATAGTGTAACTGAATATGTGCAAAACAACCAATTCTGGAACAATACTGCAGGAAAGAATTTGAATACAATAGATATTAGTGTAAGGTAAGTTGTTGAGGTTAAATTACATTGTATGTTTGTCATTTCTTTATTAAGTGTTATTGTAATAAAGTCAAAACAAATGTGGTTGTGAGTACTGTCTATGTAAATATGTTTTCAGGCAAAGAACATGTCAAAATGTATTTGATGCAAAGTAACAAAGAACAGATGGGTTATATTTTACTATTCAATCCCAATATATTGGTATTGAATAGTTATACTAAACATACCTGCTCTTTGTTACTTTGCGATCCCAAGAGGACATTTTCATTTTTGTGTGTCCCTTGTGTCCCGTGGATTCCTGGGAGTGCATTGGAAGTAAAATGGAATGTTGGGTAATGTGATGTCATGGGCGCCAAATTAAGTTTCAATATTATTTAATCATACGTGTGATCGAAAAATAAAAAAAATCCAACATTAACATCCACACTCCAGCCAACCTTCAAAGCATGGACTCTTCTCACTATTATTTTCTCTCTCTTAAGGAGATATTACACGGTACCAGATTCCGTAAAAGCCTGTGCAAGGTCTGCTGCTATGGCAGCTCTTGCCACAGAAGCGGTAGCAGAAACGACACGGCAGAGGATTCCGTACCAGGTTTGCTAATAGACCATGTCCTATTTCCCGTTGCAGAAACTGTAGCGGATTCAGTACCAGACCAATCATATTGCAGTATTAGAATGTGGCGTGTCATGCGGCGTCTGGAAGATCCACACAACTAAACAAAGTACTGTTTTGGAAATGGCAGCGAAGACGTGGACGAGCATGGAAATTATAGACCATTAAATATTATGAACTTGACTATATTTAACATACGACTTGAAATGAGGCAGAACTTCAATTTGTTGTGGGATGCAATTCCTACCTCCATGGATATTGCCACCTTCATACAAGCATTTGGCTTCATATGTCCCAAGTGAAATGTATGCAGATAAAAATAATTCATTATTTGTAATTTCTCGAGTTTTCAGGTAAAAATTGTTCATATATATTTTTGCGTATGAAATTAACGTTTGTAAAACTCTGACTGCACAAAAAAATTCTTTTCCCTTCTATAATAATTAACGCTGCAACCCCTAGCAATAATCTTCTGCAAGTGGGATCAGTGTTTTAATGTTTTCAAACAAACTGTCTTGTACAACGACAGTGTTCTCTGCCAGTACAGCAGCCACTACAGTGTAACAAGAATACTCCTTGGCAGCAGGCCTGGCGGCCGGTATAATGACTGATGTAACGGAATTCGTAACAACCTCTATGGATGCTGTTATGGAATCAGGTACCATGTAATATTGCCTTTACTCTATAATCCATTTACCAGGCAGCTTAACTTTCCCATCCGTCTCCAGCCACTACCTTGTAAGTAAGTAGGCCTAGTATATACGTGAAGAAGACAAGGTTAGGTTGGCAAGCATGAAGGAAACTACAGTCCAACAGTGATGATGAAGAAAATGGGTTGGTGTTTTGAAGGATGGGCGTAGAAAGATTAGAGGAGTGGGTAGGTTGGGGGAGGGGAGATTAAGTTCCAAGTTACGAAATTAAGGGAGATTACAGAGGAAGAGGGAACAGTGTACAGAGAATATAGAGAGAACGAAGTGAACCATCAATGATAGTAAAGTCAGCAAAAAAAGTTCAATTTGCTGAGGAAGGAACTGGTAATGACGAATGTTGGGCTGTTTATGTATTTGTTAAAGTTGACAATGTGTAATCTGGAGAAACAAACTAGGCTACTCTGTTAGATTTTCTTCTTATTCTCATTTTTGTTCAAGTTGCTGCACCTGGTGTTACGTGTGTATGCAAACAGTTGAAGATTTTTATGTTCTATGTAACAGTTGTGTGAGAAGTAAATAAAGCTAAACTCATTATTGTGCCTAATAATTTAACAGGTTATGGGCCCAGGATGTAGCAACAAGAGCGTAATTATTTTGGGTATGGCGAATACACAATATTTGCTTACACTTTGACGATATTTATTGGGCATCTGGATCCATTACCATACTGTGGCCTGCCGAGGCAGAACCGTTTTACCAACATGGCAAATTAAGGATCGCTGCCACTAATTGAGAAGCTGGAGGGTACTAACAATTACAATAACTGGAAGATTTTGACGGAGCTCTACCTAGTACACGAAGACTTGTGAAGCTGTGTTTTCCCAGAAGTAAGTGCAAAAGAGGCCGCCGACCCAAAGAAATATCCAAAGGCAAGGACAAAAATTTGTTTAATGATATAACCTCATTGCCTAATACATGTCCACTTGTCTGAAACGGCTCGAGAAGCATGGGACAACCTCAAAACTGCTTACGAAAACAAAGGTCTTACAAGGAGGTTAGGTCTACTGCGGAAGTTGTTCAGTGTGAAACTAGGAGATTACAAGACAATGGAAGAATACGTATCAAAGGTCATGTCTCTTGCACAACAACTCGCAGATGTCAGTGTTAGTATCAATTGATGAGTTTGTAGGAGTCCTCATGCTAAGTGGCTTACCTTCCAAACACGATCCTATGGTGACAGCTATGGAAAGCTTAGGGGCTACGATAACAAGTGACTTTGTAAAGGGCAAACTCATTCAGGAAGACATCAAACGCACAGTTGTGAATCAGACACATACAAGTGATGCAGCATTTGTAGCTAACAAGAGGAATGAGATGACTTCGAAGCATGTGAGAGGTACGAACTTCAAGAAAAATTGGGGCACTGCATCGTTCAGGAGTTTTGGTTGCAATGAGATGGGTCATAAGGTGTAGGACTGTCCCAAGAAACATGGAAGAGATCAGTCACGGGACAGCTACTGGTTGTTACCAACTGCATTATCTGCTAATAGAAAAGGAAGTGATTGGCATGTGGACTCAGGTGCCACAAACTATACGACAAACTGCAAAGCTTGGCTAGAAGATTACAAAGTTTCAGTACAGCAAGTCATGTATGCTAATAATGAAAAATTGTGTGCTATTGATACAGATTGACAGCACAGGAAATGTGAGAACCATTCAAGGTGTTGCTTACGTGCCTAAACCAACAAATTTACTGTCAGTCAGTGCAACTGTCAAGAAAGGTATGGTGGTCATGTTTACAGCTGAGGGCTGTCAGATATATAGACACTGATTGTAGCATTGAAGGTGAAGTGAAGGCAATTGCAACTGAAGTAGGGGGCATTTATTAATTAAATGTGATTCCTAGTATTGAAACTAACCTTTCAGTGAAAAATAAAACACACAATGCACAGGAATTGTGACATAGGAGATTGGGACATTTAAGTTTGAGTAATATGAAGTTACTGTGAGATGGCATGGCAACAGGTGTTGAATTTATGAGTGAAGATGAGAAGCCTGCACCTCTCGTCTCAGAGGGAAGCAGTCAAGAAAACTAGAACTTGTTCACACAAATCTGTGCGGGCCAATGGAAGAAGAGTCAATTAATGGTGGGAGGTACTTGTTGACATTTACTAATGATGCTACCCGGAAAACATTTGGCTAAGCTTCATTAAATCAAAGGATGAAGTATCGAACTAGTTTTGTCAATTCAAAGCCAGGGTTGAGAATGAAGCTGAGTTAAAAATTTACATACTTTGGCCCAATAATGGAAAGGAATATGATAACCAAACTATGCAGAGGTTGCTTGGAATGGCTGGGATAAAGCATCAATTAACAGTTGAGTACACTCCAAAGGAAAAATGGAACAGCGGAGAGAACAAACAGGTCCATTACTAAGAAAGCCCGCACACTATTACATGATGCTGGACTCTATAAAAAATATTGGGCAGAGGCAGTCAACACTGCTATTCATATGAAGAACAGGTCACCAACAAAGGCGTTATAGGATGTGACACGTGAAGAAGCTTGGTCAGGACAAAAATTAAACTTGAGCAAGCTGAGAATATTTGGACGTACTGAATTGACACACGTACCAATACAGCAGTGAAATAAATGGGAAGCCAGGAGCAAAAGGACAATGTTTGCGGGTGATTGCTAACATACAAAAGGGTACAGGCTCATTGATCCTGAATGCCCGAAACGAGTGCACAGGTCGCGTAATGTGTTCATTGAAGATGAAACAGCAGTAACCATAACTGAAAAACTTTCAGAATGCTTAGACACAACTGATGAAGTGAAATTGTCTACGGTAGGGTTTGCACAACCAGAATGCGAGGTGGAGCCTGAAGTACAGCATGGAAGGTTGTCACCAGACTTTCCTAATTTTGCACCACCCCTGTCGCAGAACAATGGGTCTTATGTTAACGATTCCACCACAGCAGTTAGCTTACAACAGTCAACAGACGGAATCTCATGAACAACAAGTAAACTTGAATAATCTGCCACAAAGTGAAAGAAGGTTTTCAAGGTGAGGAGTGTGTGCGAAGAAGTTCACTGATATGGTAACATACCTGAGCTGTACCCTATTTCATAAAACTACAAGTCTACAAGTTACAAGTGAATATTTTACAAGTCTTATCCAGAGCTGTTTCATAAAGAAAACTGTTGGAGTTGTAGAAGTTGGTGCACTTGTAAGTTATTTTCAACAAGTCTACAAGTCCGCTGTTAGCCTGTTTGTTGATATTAGTTCATGTGTGCATCTTATTGTTAGATTAAGTGAATTGGAAAAATGAATTCACGGCAAATGCAGATGCATGACAAACTTTGTGTGCTGAAACAAATTAATGACCATAAACACATATTGTTTGGGGCCTTTTCGGACAAACTCACAAAGAACGACAAGCAGTCTGCTTGGACGGAAGTGCTGATTTTCGCTCAGTCGCTGGGGGTAGTACCTCAGCAAAAGGGCTGGGAGTAAATACGCGATGTTGTATGGCAAAATTTGAAGAAAGGGACGTTGGTGAGTATCATTACCTTAAAAGTAGTTAAAAGTAAAATGCACGAAAAACTAACATAATCATCTTTAGAAGCAATGTGTGGCTTCATTTGAAATTACAGGTAAAAGTAGATAACAGGAGACAAACAGGAAGTGCAGGTGGAAGTGCCTGTAAGTTAAATGAAATTGACAGCTTAGTTCTGAGCACTATCGGAAAAGATTCGCCCCTTGTTACTTCCTTGGGTGTACCCGAGACATGGCAATCCCAGAGTGCTAACAGTAGCAGTGAGGACATTGACGACGATACGACTATTGCCGGGGGTACAATGCCAAACACAGAAGCTGCAGAGGAACAGAGGGAGCACAGTAATATTCCTGTGGCAAATACACCCAATGGTATAGTTTATTATTGTAACTTAGTTGTTGTTCACATATTAAAGAGGAATAGTTAGAACAGTATTCAGAAAACCACATGTAACATAGCACATTTTAGTTCATATGTGTTTAATGCCAATTTCAAACATATGTTCAGGATATATTTTACACACTTGATTTAAGACTGGTTAAACTTTTTCCTAGGAGTGCCCAAGAAAAAGAAGGTTACAACTCAACGAAATGCAGGCAACGATGAGTTTATTGAAAAGAAACGTGCTTTACAGTTGGAATACATCGAACTGAAAAATCACAAAACTAAACTAGACATTTTGAAGTTAGAAAAAGAACTATGACTTCGTAGATCCAAGTTTACCCAAGATTTACAGCCAGTGTTTGTTTCTTTCCCTCTTGTGTGCCATGATGACATTGTAGTGGCCAATGAAACTGTTGTACAAACATCATAAACAATTTGTAAACGTACCATGACTTATTACTAACAAATTTATTACGTGTTCCATTTTTATTTCAATTTTAACATAGATAAAGTCTGTAGGTGAAATAATTTGTTTCACATGTTGTCATAATTTTGATTGGCTACTGTATTGATTTATATAGCCTATATAGAGCTTGTTTAATCACAAATAAATAGTACCTCTTTGTTATATTGATGCAAAATGATTTATCAGCTGTTGCTGCTTTGCTATAGCAGCAGGTAAAATGGGCTGGACATCATGTTAATCTGGAAATTGCACATTTTCTTCTGCATTTATAAGGTCTACAAAATCAACGCCCTCGTTCCTATCTCTTGAAAGGTTGCATAGTGCAGCACAGCATTTTAAAATGTTGGCTGCAAATGAAGGTTGCACTCGTAAATAGTACAGGCAAGGGAATTTTTCTCTTAGAATTCCTATTGAATTTTCTATTATTCTTCTAGTGCTTTTATGCGCTCAATTAAAACGGTTAACTGCTGGTATTTCTTGTTGGTTTACTGCTGGTACCATTAACCATTCTTTCAAAGGGTAACCGGAATCACCAAGTAGCACCGAATTAGGATAAGGTCGCCAACCTGTACTGAAGCGCTGATGTAGTGAACTGTTACGTAACACTCTTGAGTCATGGACACTACCGGGCCAGTTTGCACTTACATAATAAAATTGATGGTCAGGCCCACAAACCACCATACAGTTTATTGAGTGATGACCATTGTGGTCCACAAAATAATGGTGTTCGTACATATTAGGTCTATCTAAGCGAATTAATATCCCATCAATAAATCCACACACTAGCGGCATTCCGGCTATTTCATGAAACAGCTGTACAATCTCCTCAACATTCTGTGGCCATCCAATGACAATTGGAAATATTGTCTCATTAACTGCAATTACAAATTTCTTAAGACATTGACTTACTGTTGCCTTGGAAACACCGTGCATATCTCCAACTGTGTGGTACTGGCCACCATTTTCCAACCAATGTAGAGACAAAAATATTTGTTCTTTTGCAGATAATGATTTATTTCTTTGTGTAGGGTAATCTAAAAGATGGCCTATATTTTGTAATTGCTCTTACAGTTTAACAGCACTCATGCGAAACCTTTTGTTGTACTCAAATAACGTGGGAAACCCCATGTTCACTCGTTCTCTAAAATTGTGTGGTCGCCTCCTAACCTCTTCATCTTCGTCTGAATCGGTGAATATTAAATCCACTGTAAACTGTTACGTCATAATATAAATGTAAAAACGAGCATCGATTTTTACAACTATTTTCTCGATCACAACTATTAAAAATTGTACTTGTAAAATATTCTACCTAGGTATGAACACTAGTAGAAATGTTTTCACAAGTTACAAGTTTTTGCTAGCTACAAGTTTTGTTATGAAACCAAACTAAATCTTTACTTGTAAAAACAACTTGTGACTTGTAGCACAAGACTTGTAACTACAAGTCTTTACTTGTAGCTTTATGAAACTAATTATATAACTTTTCTACAAGTTACAAGTACATTTACTTGTAACTTGTACACTTGTAGTTTTATGAAATAGGGTACAGGTGTGATGATGTTTAGTCAAAGTCTGTCGCACATGCACTCTCAACTGGAGATAAACATAAACGTAAACAGGCAATGGAATAAGCAATACAATTCACTGATCAAAAGTGGTGCCTGGATTCTAACCAATGTTCCATAAGACAAGAAAGTTTTTCTTATTATTATTATTATTCCCATATTTTGTTTAAGTTGCTGCACCTGGTGTTGTGTGTATGCAAACAGTTGAAGGTAGGTATTTTCTATGTAATGGTTGTGTGAGAAGTAAATGAAGCTCAACTCTTTATTGTGCCTAATAATTTAACAATGTTGTGTGGAGGCAAAGTGAGAGAGTCAGCTTATTAAAACTTACCACAATGCCCAATCCACCTTCCAGATTGGAAGATTATGGTGAAAACCCTGCCCCCAGACAGAGAAATTATGGCAACCTAGAAGTCACCTTGCAAACGCCAGTTCTAACCTCTTGGCAAAACACCAACATTTACAAACTTACAATGTTTCAGCGAAACTTGCATTGTCTCCAGCCAAGCCAAACTAGCGAGATGCTCTACGACACTGAACTACTAACTTAATACCAACCATCATCCTTCAAAACCCTTCAACAAGAAGGGATACATACTAAAGTTTAAATCTTACCTAAACCTAATTAATCTAACATTTCCTGCATTATGTTAACTTTGTGCTGTTCCAAAGTCAGTAAAAATTAAATCTATACGGCCCCTATTATAATTCTACCTTTTACATCTTCAAATATGGCTGGAAAGTAAAATTTTTCAGAGATTTCCTTCAAGTTAAGTAATGTGTACACAGCCATTTCAATAAACTGTACTAATGTCCATTACATTTCTCCACATAAAAAGAAAGTCAATTACTGTACCACTGAAAAAATAGCACCTTTTACGTCACATCTAACCAAAAATAAATAAATAATACGGGTTTGAGCACTAGAATTACATATCCAACACCCAGCCCGTTCAAACAAGTGATGGTATCACAACAGTGACATATGCGATGCAAATAAAATAACTCCTCTTACAATCAGTGTCAAAGCTTCAGCTACGTCAATACACAAGCCTCGACGCTGACAAGTTACTTTACTCGCATCGCATCTGTCGCGCTACTGCGATTCCAAAACTACGGAAAACGCGAAAAGTCACAGGACCCAACCCCGTACATTTAAATCTGTGGGTTGAATATGGGCAATTAACTCACAACATGAAAATTTCGAGGGTAAAAGTGTGTTCATTTACTTTCTTTTTTAATTACAATACTATCATTACAAGGTTTTAACGTGCACAAATAAAATCATTTCAACATCAACAAATGTTGTATGACGTGAAAATTCTGCGCCACTCGACAAAACACCCTTCCCTTCCTGCCATCTGCTGATGACAGCAGGTGTCAGTCATTACTCTTCATGCAGCGAAACAAGCTTTTTAAATTTTCCTCCCAATACTCACTTTCAAGTTGGTCCGCCATGTTAACGTATATTTCGTACTCTACTGCTGTAAGGAAATTTTCAATAAGCTTTAAAACTGTACAAATTGCGGGAAAATCCCAGGAAGGAATTATGGCCAAAGCATGTTAAACCTGCCTTACAGACTTATTTAAGTTTAAAATAAGAACATATAGTTTACTTTATTCGCTCCAACAAAGTATTTTCTTGAATATTTCCCGAATCCTTCGACTGCAAAGTTTTTCATTTCAAAACATTCCAAACACTGGCTAGGGAATTTGGAGGTAATATTTCCGGCAATTAACAAACCTAACTAAAATAAATTTCTCTAACACATTTAACACATTTTAGGCATTTACTATTGTAAATATATGTATACTTATAGGTCTTTATAAAATATGCGCAGGGAAACAAAACTTAAATTGCGTTTTAATGAAATAAGTAGTTGAATTCGCAACCACCAATTCCCGGGGCATTTTACTTTGTTCAAATGGGATCTAACGGTGGCTAATAAATGGTTTCAGAAACGCGTAGCATACATATATGTGTGTGAAAGTAGATGGTTATTGCAACACAACCTCGCATACGTACCACAGGTTGAGGTTAAGTCCGACGTTTTCGCAATAAAAATTAACTAGCTCAATCCCATATGTCATAATAGAATGAAACAACGCAAAGTAGGCTGTACGTAAGTCTTTTTTGTCTAATGAGTTGCTTAGGATCCTGAGGGCATAGCATGATTTACTTAATTTATTTGCTGTTTGATGTATATGCTCTTTCCATTTAAGATTTTTATCCACTACTAAGCCTAGAAATTTAGTTGAATCTATCAAATTTACTGGTTCATATTGAGTGTGCCCTAAGACGTAATTTTCGTTCATGTTGTTATTTGTTTGGTTCTGGAAAAACATGAAACCAGTCTTTTTAATATTGATTTTTAAATCATTTGCATTAAACCAATTACACATATGTGTAAATTGTAAATCGGTTTGAACTTTAAGTTCAGGTAAGGAGTCTGTGGATACAATCAGATTGGTATCGTCAGCAAAAGATATAATATTTCCCTTTGTTATTTGACAAGGTAGGTCATTAACATACAATAAATATAACAAGGGGCCCAGAACACTACCCTGTGGCACGCCTTTTTTTTTATGTAACCCCATTCTGAACAATTTATACCCTTATTGTGTTTCAGAAAAACTTTTTGTTTGCGTTGGTGTAGATAGGATTGAAATAATTTAAGTTCTTTTCCTCTTATACCATAAAATGTAATTTATTTAAAAGTATTTCATGATTTACCAAATCAAATGCCTTTGATAGGCCACAAAAGACACCAAACACATTGAGGCCAGAGTCAAGATTGTTTAAAATGGTTTTTACAAAATGATACATAGCTAATGTAGTAGATTTTCCCTTTTGGAAACCAAACTGTTCTTGTCTGAGAATATTGTTATTTTCTAAAAAATTAATTAATCTTGCGTGCATGAGTTTCTCAAAATTTTTTGAAAAAGTAGGGAGTATACTAATAGGTCTGTAGTTATCAACTGAATTAAGAGCTCCTTTTTTATATATAGGAATTAGTTTAGTGATTTTCATTCTATCAGGAAAAGTGCCTTTCCTTATTGAAGTATTTATAATATGAGTTAAAGGTTTAGAAATTTGTTTTGCACATCTTTTTATGAGGAGAGTGGAAATATTAAAGAAATCTGTTGTGAATTTACTATTTAAAGATGAAATAGTTTTAACAACTTATTTTTCAGTAACTGGCCGCATGTGAAAACAGTTTGTAATTTTAGTCAGTTTATACAAAAAATGCTGAGGAGAATATGAATTATTATTATTTTTTCCCAATTTGATGGGGATATTAAAAAATAGTCATTGAGATAATTTGCAATATCTACTTGTGCAGTGACTGTCTCAGTTTCAGTTTTTAGTTCCTAAATACCTTGTGTTTGGTTTTTTTGTTTAGTTTCATTGTTTATAATTTTCCACAATATTTTTGTTTTATTATCACATTTACTCAGTAGACTTTTGGCATGTTGTTTTTTAGCTTGTTTTAAAACTTTTTCATATATTAATTTGTACCTTAAGTAATAGTTCATTACTTCCACACTCACATCACCGTACTTTACTAGCGAGTGAAGTTCTTTTAATTTTTTACTCGAGATTTTTATTCCTCTTGTAACCCAGTGTTTTTTATTTCCTATAAGGCCCGTATTTTGTTTGAGCTGTACTGGAAATTTATTCTCAAAGTGTTTTAAAAAAACATCTAGAAATTTGTTAAACATAGTGTTTACATCATCACACTCATATATATCTCCCCATATATTATTTGAAAGGGTTTTAACAAAACTATTTATTTGCTTTTCATTCATTGGTCTATGTGTTTTTGGTTATTTTCTTTTTTTAGTGTGCATATGCTTTTAACAGGAAATTTAAATAGCTGTGCTAAGTGATCTGAGAGTCCCATACCAGTAATTACTATACTAAGGGATGAAATATTAGTTATCACATAGTCTAATAAGGTGGTTTTGTTATTTGTTTTATGGGTATATCCATTAACCTAGTTTTCTAGCTGATAAGAGTTCATAATTTCAATAATTCTATCTCGTTCCCTAGACTGTATCATAAAATCAATATTTATGTCACCACATATAATAATATTTTTAGAATATTTATGTTTGAATAACAAGTATAGTAGTTTTTCAAACCTTTCAAAAAATAATTCTATCTTACCATTTGGTGGTCTGTAAATACAAACAAGTACAATAATTTTATCACTACAATTTAAAGCTATAGCCACACACTCGAATTCTCGAGCTACACTTAGGTTTTTTATATGATTTAATTCAGTACATTGTGGTAAATAGTTGTCATGTATTAATATACAACTACCTCCATAGCCTCTTTCTCTACAGTATGCTGTGGCAATGGAGTAATTTAATAGACCTATTTTATTTAATCCTGCTTCTTGAGGGTCGAGCCAATGCTCTGTAAGACAAATTATACCAATTTCAGTTTCCAAGGACTCTAAGGAAGACGTTAATTCTAAACATTTGTTTCTTACTGATTGAATGTTTAAATGTAACACATTTACATATTCAACATTACCTGAACTTCCTTTATGTAAATTGCATAAATTTGATTCCTCTTTTTTAATACTACAATCATTATTATTACCTACGTCCAAACATGGCCCAATATTTACATTATAACCAGTTCCTTTTTTACAACTAAATGAATTGTTAAAGGGCCTGTTAACTAGTTTCTTTTATTACTTTATAACGGAAGCTCAGTTTTTTGGAGTTTAACAGTGGAAGTAATGCCAGAATGTTTATTTCAAGAAACATTGCAATGTTAAAGTTGCTCAAGGTATTAAAATATAATGTTGCAGCAACGTTTCACAAAGAGGACATTTGGATGTTGCAGCAACGTTGCGGCAACGTTGTATCAACGTAACTTCAATGTTGTGGCAATGTTGAAATTTTTAATGGTAATGTTGTGACAACGTTGCTGTGTTGTTTGGGGGCAGCAGTGTCTTGAATTTCTAATAAAGTGACTTGCGAATTAAATGTCTCTTGATAAAGACTTTGTAACTATTTGTACGCAATAATATTGCATTACAAAACACGTTGCCTGTTAATCATATATATATTCTTTATAATTCCGTTTATACACGTCCGAATTTAGGTTTGTTCGCGTGGTCAGCAAGTCCGCCAGTTTTGTGCCAGTTCTGCTAGTTTTCTGCAAGAAGGTGTTCATTTTACCGGAAGTGTTTTTTTGGTATGCTGTTCGGGTGGGACTAGCAGATGCCAGTTTTGCCAGAAATGACTGCCATTTCTGCCCATGCTCGGAGAGTAAGGGCAGAACTGGCAGCAATAAATAAAGTCACGTGTGACGTCACATGACGATGCATGTTCAAAACAAACTCTCTCGTCCCGTGCTAAACAGTGATACAATTTTCGTCCTTGCTGTAATAATCCAGTAACAGAAGAACTGAGCAAATTCTTTTGTTTTCAGAATTAATTAAAATGACCGTAGTCACGAACAAAGCCAGATAATGTCGCAGCGTACTCGTAGTTATTTTGTAAATAGTGACGTGGTTAACCTGATGGTAAATGTGCATCAAACCTACGTTAATATAGTTTTACTGTCATTGTTTAAATAAATCCAATATTACGTTATGATATTGTATAATGTGTTACGATTTCGTCTACGAGTTGTTTTACACATTAAATGCCTTTCCCAGGCAATTAGTGAAGAAATCTTGAAACACATCAATATGGGTATTTGACAGTAAAGTAGAATGTAAATTTCGTATTATACAGAGATTATTAACAAAACTTGTCCTTTAACAAGTCAAGTTTTAAGTTACCGGTAACCCACAATATGTTGCAGAATAGGCCTACTAAGTACGAACATGTTATCGTTACAAGAGTGCAGAAAGGCATATAGGATACAAGAATTCGAAATTTTAACAATTTTGTGGTAGGCCTAGCTCAAGTTGTTGTTTAACACTTTCCTCAAAGAGTATTTTTTAGTTACGACTTCATTTTAGGAGGCAGAGGTACAGAAATTTGCAGGGTAGGGACACACAACATTGTAGGATAGGAAAACTATACATGTTAGGAAGGAATTATAAAATCATGGAGCAGGGATATATAAGTGTATAAGGAAGGGGAACAGAAAATTGTAGGATAGGAACACAAAAATGTGGGGCAGAGACAATAAAAATTATGGAGCAGAGGCACAGAAATATGTAGGGTAGGAACACTAAATTATGGGGCAAGGTCATTAAAATCTCAGAGCAGAGATACATAAATATTTAGAGTAGGAGAACAGAAAGTTGTAGGGTAGGACCACTAAAGATGTTGGGTAGGGACATAAAAGATCTTGAAGCCGGGATGCAGAAATATATAGGGTAGGAGAACAGAAAGTTGCAGGATAGGATCTAAAAATGGGTAGGGACATTAAAAATATTGGAACAGAGGTAGGACAATAATATGTAGGGTAGGAGAACAAAAAGTTGTAGTGTAGGACCACTAAAAATGTTAAGCAGGGACATTAAAATCATGGAGCAGAGGTGCAGAAATATGTAGGGTAGGACCACCAAAAATGTGGGGCAAGGTTATTAAAGAGCAGAGGTAGGCCTACATAAATATGTAGGGTAGGTTAACATAAATTTGTAGGGTAGAACCACTAAATGTTGGGTATTGACATTAAAAACTTTGGAACAGATGGACATAAATATGTAGGGAAGGTGGACAGAAAATTGTAGGTTAAGTCCACTAAAAAAGGTGGAGGCAGTGACATTAAAAACCTGGGGAAAGGGCGCTACAAATTATGGGGTACTAAAATGCATGTCACGAACATTCTATGAACCATTATATTAACCTTTATTAGCACAAATGTTAAAAATTGTGCTCGTATAAGCAAACAAAGGGCCGTATGCAGCATGGTATGCAGAGACGAATCTAGTGTCCACTAAAACTTGAAATCGGCACTAGATCCGAGTTTTCGTATGTATAGTCACATCTAGTGCCAGTGCCCTCTCGTTTCGCACTAGTTTTCAAGTGCGAGAATCTAGTCGACGAGAGACCACCCTAAATTGGAATCTAGTGGAGCTTTCAGAAAAATTGCGGGCCAAGAATTGTGTTTGATAGGTTAGTATGTGAAGTGCGCGGACCTAATTTCTTGATTTAGCTCAAAGGTTTGTGCGTAACTTAAAAAAATCCACTGGAATTTTACAGCAACGAATATTTTAGACGTTTTCGAAGCAAACAGTTACTGTGCATTCGTTGTGAGGACAATAATAATCGTAGCATAACCTACCTGTGCAACAGTATTAATAATAATCCACTCTAAACTGCATGTCTGTTTTATAAAAGTAGTCGATTTTGTGTGTACAACAAATATTCTGCTAGCCTAATAGTGGGCATGCTGGCTATTTATTTAAGGACATGGTACGGCCAATTGACAGAGTGGATTTAGGTTAGGCGACGGAATATTTACATAGCTTATAATTGTTTGAAAACCATGTACTGTCTCAGTAAATATTGTTCTGATGTTAATTAAACATCGTTAGTGTTGCGAAGTAACGCCGTATGTCAAGTTCGAAAGATAAAACGTGCAGAAAATAAAACGTCAGCTGGAGGCGAAACTTCTTTAAACGAAGTGATAATATATCTTAAAATTATGGTGTTTACCAGTGGCGTGTATTCAATAGACGCTAGGTAAGCACTGCTTACCCTGTGATGTTCTCTAATGTAATATTTTTTGCTATCTGGTAAAACCCTCGTTCATTCATGTAGCAATATTATCCGCCCGCGAGAATGGATTGAATACGTACTCTGTGGTCATTGTTGCGGGCCGCGGCGGGCAGCCCGTCCACCCGGCATGTAACGTGAAAGCGTAGAGGAGGGAAAGGGGAAAGGGTTCGTGTATCTTCGTGAGACTACTTCGGAAATATTCGTGCAAGGCCCGCTGAAGGCAGAGCAGCTGGCCCTGGCCGTAGCTTCGTGTACGCGTGGTCGGCAGGCAGCCAGGCAGCGGAAGGCAGTTTGTTTATGTTCGGGAGTTGTGTAGTGTTGTGCAACCAACATAATACAAATTTTATTCAGTTTTC
>PNEQ01003517.1:77309-118093 GCA_003012365.1 Medauroidea extradentata | reverse complement strand
TCTCACGATCGGCGTCCTCGTCCTCAGCTAGCCTTGTATACCACGAGCAGTAGAAATGGGTATGCCACCACCCCATTTATCCATGTAGTATCGTAGTCAGCCGACATGCACATATTGGCAAAATCATTTAAGATTTCCCGCAGTAATTACGTAGTACGGTTCCCATTCTCGCCAATTCCTGTACTAGTAACCTTTACTACGTTCTCCACCAACACTACTCTTATAAGCCCAACGGTTAACTATATTGTGCGCAATAATGTCTGAACATGCCGGTTAGCTCCGTCAACTTGAACTAGCCGCAACAAGCTACTACACTCGACTCTCCGCGCTCGGGCCCGCTCGAAACACAATCGCGCGCCCCTAGCGGCTCTTTACGTAATTAACAGTCAAAGAAGCTCGTTCCCAAAGATAACACTTTACCATACAAAGTACAAATAATGATAAATACAAACCCATATATATATATATATATATTTCATATCTGCTAAGTTACGACATATTTAAAAAATTATAGACATACTAAAATACTTTTCATAACTTGGTGTATATTAACACGTCTCGTCCACCGTGACGTCCCTAGATACTCATTCCTGAGACGGCCACGTCTCATAGTATAATATTTATTCCAATATTTCATCAGATTTGGTACACATATAAGTTACTTCATACAAACTTGTCTTGACTTCTGTATATTTTGTTCATCTATATGTTATATATTGAAAACGGCAGGGTTTTATTTAAAATTGTCTTTATGATAGAAAGACATCTCAGATAAATTTTTACCTAATTTATTAAACTGGCTACTCACATATTACTTGTCAAGCTGACTTATTTTTAGTAAATGTCGTCTATCATATGTCTTAATCAATAGTATCGTTTAATATCCCTAGATTATGTAAACGATTTTAACTTTCAATGATAATTTGCACCCTCTTTGAGGACAGGCTTATCGGTTATGCTTGTAACATCTTGTTTTTTTATTATACCCTCGAATACAACAATTTGTGGGTCACTTTACGTGCACTTCACAGCCTCTGTGACCCTAAGTGTACTATATAACTTTACTCGTCTTCGTATCCCCTGCAACGTGACGAAGAGCTTTACACGTTATCCAGATACATCCTGTATACCGGTTATGTTCCTATTTCGGAAGTATTTGTATATTTGTTGACTACAGCCATTTCTGGCTTACTTTGTTTGTTTCTCCGGATTTTTTCTCACTTTATCGTGATTATTCCAATTTAACTGTGGGTTTTATACGACTCAACATTCGCTAATAATGACGTATATCCAATAAAACACTTCAGTTTGTCAACATTCATTTATTGTAAATTTTTAAATGTAAAATGAGCAGTCCTTTTTGGTTGTAAAATGATCTTGCAATGTCCATTATACCTCATGTGCAGTTATTTTTGTTTCCCATAGCGGTCTTCAAATACCAACAGTGTCAACGTTTACTGAAGTTACACGGAACGGAGTACAGTGTTGAGTGTATGTAGACTGACCTTCTTGCTTATAGGAGCACTCGGACAAGGAGTGGAAGTTCGCCAGGAGCAAGTTGTGGATGAGCTACTTCGAGGAGGGAGACACTGTGCCTGCCCCATTCAACATCATACCCACACCCAAGAACATGTGCAACATGCTGGGCTGCCGTGGCAAGACAAGGCACAGCCAGTCCGTCATGGTGGGTACATACAATACACGACGCTAACCATCTAAAACATTTTATTCACAACAAGGAAAAAACTTTTTTATATATATTGGTCAGCGCTTAACATCGAGGTCTTGAGCGCTGGTGACGTAAGGTGAGTGTGGAGCAGCGCCGGAATGAATGGACGGGGAAAACGGGACATCCCCGAACAAACTCGCCGACCAACGGAATTGTCCGGCACGATTACCACATGCGAAAATCCGGGGTCCGACCCCTTCGGGAATCGAACCCGGTTCGCCTTGGTGGGAGGCGTGAGGTCTGACCTCTCACCCACCGCGGCCCCCTTTCTTATCGAGGCTCGCCGTAAATAAACCTTGCTTTAAAGATAAGAAAATTTCACGTCGATGTTAATAAATAGTCATTTAAAGTTTGTTATCAGTATACAGTATATTGCGAAATTAAATGTCAATACTTTAGGGATACAATCTCCACGTTTATTGGAACAAAACTGTTAGTAAAAATAGGCCCGAAAATGCACCGTATCTGCACTGCAATTCACACAGTACGTGATGTACAGTGCATAGCATGCTCGCTCGTCAATCTGTATTATTGTGGACACACGCCACTGCAATATTGTGTCGTCCCAGAAATCTTAGAAAGAGACTAAGGAAGACAAAATGTTCTGCTGTTTTGGTTTATGGATGTGTTGACTACAGCCAGCTCGGCTTGTTTTCTCTTTTTTCGTATTTCGTTGTTTGTCTTTCTTAGTCTCTTACTAAGATTTCTGGGACGACACAATATTGCAATGGCGTACGTCCACAATAATACAGCTTGTCATTCTGTCCCATTGCATGAAACATTCAAAGACATTATTATGCTCGACCGTGTTCGTGAGGAATGTATTCGCAGCTATTACTGGCAATTACATACCTGACAAGACGCATTTAACGGTACACATTGTTTAATGCAGCATTTGACATGATCCAGCCCGCGTGCTGTTCGCTATACGTTATGCACTATGAATATAGATAATGGTTTATCCCGGGAAAACTTGACAGTTTGCAGGGTTTCAACGTACGTTCAGATTATGAAAATATTATTGGCTTTCGCTTGTACGTGGAGTTGTTACACTATTTGACTAAACCGTTAATAATCCCGCTAATAAAATATATTATGCCTGTATTTGGTCTGCAGACAGCTACGGAGTGTCAGACGTATATCACCCAGTCATACATGCCACAAGAAACTACAGTGTTTTCAAAGGTATGTTGACACAAAACATTTTCGCGATATACCATCATCTCTTAACTATGAACTATGAGGTTGTTCCAGAAAACGCGACACACCCAATAGATAAATACGGCATGTCTTAAAAAGCGACACATTCCCAATACTATTACTGCTCCGTTTTTTATTAGTAACAGAAATCACATATTTTCTTAGTGAAATAACCACTTCGAAGTGGTTCACATAAATATGAATTTTTTCTCGTAAATGTAGACTACTTTATTTTGGAGCAAAAAAAATTGTTTTTAGTGTGTAGGCTGCTTCACACAGAAAATATTTCCATATTTTATTAATTGTCAAATAATTAATGCCATATTGCTGGCGGTATTATGAAAGTCTGAAGTCTAGACATTGAGAGCACATAAGGCGACACGCGTAGGTCCATCGGATACATACTCGTCTTTACGTGCAACAATAAACTGACGTGCAACATATCTCATAAGGTGTGTCTTCTGGATTTTCAGCGGTGACTGTGTCGATTTTTTGTGTAGTAGGCATAACTATAATAATGTCATGATTCTCGTCCGTGTGTACAGTACAATAAACACGCTATTCGTTACAGCAAATACTTTGAGGTGTGTTGAGCTTGCGTAAAATAAGTTTTGCGAAACCTTGTTTTACAGCAAGTGAGACCGCAATTAGCTCTCGTCTCACTCGCCTCTCACAAAGGGGATCATGGTTCGATTCCCAGCGGGATAGGATCCCGTTTTTTAGGATATAGGTTACATGGTAGACGTTGCCGCTTGCCGAAGTATATTCTCGGAGTGCTCCCATCCCATCGTTGCTTCACCGTTGGGCTTCACGTTATATTTCGGGGTTCAGCAGATGTCTACGGGTGCTCATTTCAGAAGTATGTGAGATCAGGGTTATGTTGCCCTGCCCTCGGGTAAACTCACTAGACACTTACAGCAGGGTTAATCAAATCTCATTCGCTCTCGTCACACGGTAACTTATCACAAGTAACCAGAACATACGTTTGTCTGTAATGTATGTGGCTATTAATTGTCAAACGCGAAGTCCCAGTATTAGGGACAATTGCACAACAATCTAACTTAAAGCATTCATTGACACGATTATTAATGTTAGATGTACATCAATAACGTGAAACATTTAAAACAAGTATTCTCCCCGATACGACTGAAGTTGGTTTGTAACTAATATTCTTCCCCATCGACGAGGTGCTCAAGGTACGTGATAAAAAAAAAACGAATACAATATTGCTTTAATGAGCATACTGCATATAAAATTACAGTATCAATATTCTAAACTCAATACCCTGGGACAGTATTAAGTACTCATTTTAAAAACTTTTATTACGTTAACCGTCATTTAACACCGTCGGAGCACGTAACACGTTACGACCGGTTGGGTGTGTGTAGGTGTGTGTGTCTGTGTGTACCGGCTGTCTCATAAGAGTATTCAAAAAACGAGGTTAAGTTATATAGGGAAAGTTACTTGTTTGCGAAAATCTTAAGGGAGAATGAAACATTTATTAAAATAACCAAAAGTAAGGAAGAATAAATAATGAATAATTGTGTGTGGTTTAGTTAGTTACATCAAGATCTACACTACGTGAAAAAAAAAAAATGGATTCGAATACCTTTCACCTTCAGTAGATAATAGGGGTTAGTCAAGCTTTCTTATTATGTAAAATTTTTTCTATTGAATTTTCGGAAATTTAATTTACACAGTTTGTAGTGGGAGGCCCCAATGAACAAAGTAGGTTGTCTTCTTGCAAGCCCTGTAGTGAACCGTTTTCAAGGAAATTGACTTAAAAAAAGTGAAGCCTCACAGGTATGCAACACGCGATACAAAGGAGCTTTGTACAACAGTTATCCCCTATTGAAGGTGAAAATAATTCGAAGCCATTTTTCACATATTGCAGATTCTTATTATATGAAATCGCACTCGCAAATTCATTATTTACTCCTCCTTATTTTTGTTTATTTTAACAAACGTGATTTTCCAATGTAAATTTTCAATCGCGAAGAAACATGCGCCACTCATTTATTTATTTTATCCAAATTGACAAGAGTTAGCGGGAGACGTGAAAATACGTCTCAATCGTTCGGCGCAGACACGAGTAATTGCAACGCTGAGTATTAATTTTTATTGTCGTTTACCAACATAACAAAACTGATATTTAAATCAAAGCATAGCGTTTTTTTTATATATTTTAAGCTAACCGTAACTAATTGTCATATTTCTTCACGTGAATGTGCGGGAGACGTTTTAAGACGTACTGTAATTTCTCCCGCTAGACTCTTTAGCCGCTTACGAAAATTCACTAGGGTAGGGTAGGTAAACCAAAATTTCGGGTCTTTGGTGTATAGAATAATACCCCAGGTAAGTTTACCCGTGTTCGAAATTACAACTGATGGCCTCTCGGCCAACTACTAAAACTAATGTTATATTTCGATATAGATATAATACATGTAAAGAATGCACTGTTGATGTAGCATTTAGCAAAACGTTTATCATATAGAAAATATGTAGGTTTTATTTATTTCCGTCATTTTAAAACCTTAAATAACATTAAATGCGGTTATCAAATACTGGTAATCGACAAAACCTGGTCACGTGAATGAGTGGACCTACCCTACTTCAGCGAGTGAATATTTATAAGCCCCTTTTGTTACAAATTGGCTGCACTGAGTTAGTAAGGATAATTTTACTACAAGTTGGAAAGACCAATGTTAAAAGTTTGGCAAAGGGAAAATTTCTGCCGCTTGAGTACTGGTATCGGTAAGAGGTGTAGCTGACCAATCACAGAGCTTTTATGAATCTTAAGTTACACGAAGATGATAATTGAAAGCCAAAATGTGTTTGTTTTTACTTAAAAATTATATCTAATGACTAGAGACATACAACTTTCGCGTTATTTTCTGACAGTTGACTAGACTCCAAGTGACTATAGGCTCGTTCGACGTCTCCCGCTGGCCGATATTGTCGTGAAATACCGCGGAGAACGCTTACACGGTAGAGAGGCCTTTCTCTGCAAAGACGAAACACACGTAAATGACAATACATAAAACTTCGTGGCCAATTGAATAGCAGATTATGCTCTGTTGTGTATAGGAAAGTGAAGTTTAGTCTGCTGCCAAATGATAACGCAAATTGTGCATGTCTCTATTAATGACTTGTCTCTTTACCGTGACAGTTATTTTTTTAAGCTTAAACTAGAGCAGATATCAAAAATCTGTTGGGCAGTTTTGCTTAAAATGGTATTTGCTACGATAGCTAGTTTTATTCAAAGCAAGAAAGTATACGGTTTTGAATAAAAATTCAACTAACCAGAATTTCGTTAATTGCATAATTAGCTAAAACCATAGTATTTACTGCCTTAAAAATCTGCCAACAAGGAGAATACGTAAAATATTAATATAGTTAAAAAGGTAGACATTAGAGAACATGGCCTTAAAGTTAATTTTAGTACGGTTTCGTATGTTAGCGGTTGCAGCGTAACTACCGGCAGAATATTTCCCTGCGCCAAACTCCCCCGTAGTAAAACACATTTTATTTCCAACCTGTAGTATAATTGACCTTAGCAGAGTGTAGTGCGGGGCTGGGCTTGTTGCAGAACAAGACGCGGCAGAAGGCCCTGGAGAGGCACGAGACGGTGATGCACTTGCTGGTACGGCGCTACGTCACCTCCGAGCAGACCAAGAGGGACGACTACGGCGTCACCGAGGACGACGTCATGGAGATCCGCCAGGACATATCGTCGCTGCGCTACGAGCTCATCGACATCCTGCGCCAGAACGGCATGCGCACGCCCGACGTCGACCGCGACTCTGCACGTAAGTGCCACACACTACTTAGCAATACATAGCTGAAATTGTTGGCACGGCCAGAGATTAGAGAATCATACAAGTGGAGCTTGACGTTCGTTCTATGGCGAGTGGTGTGAGGCCTTGAGACCGAAGGAGGACACTCTAAATCTGAATTAGTGAATATTCACTTATTCACTCCGATGGATGGAGCAGTTTCAACAAATATAATCGGTGAGAAACCATTGTGAAATCGGTGACTATTCATTGATTCCGATAAAGATTGTCAACATTCCACAAGTTAATTAGTGAATGTCCACAGATTTTCCAGTAATTTTTCACTGATTTTATAAGTGAAAAGTGTTCCTTGAAAACAACTGGAAAAATCTGTGAATATTCACTAATTCACTCGTGAGATGTTGGCACTCTTGAAAGAAATCAGTGAATATTCGCAAATAAATCAGTGGCTACTTTCACTGATTCAAATTTGTTGTAACTGCTCTATCCATCACCGCGAATCAGTGAATATTCACTTATTCAGATTTAGAGTGGAGGAGACCATCCGATATAATGATTCGTGAAAAAAGTGCTCGGTTACCATAGCAAGATGTTAAACTTGACTGTGGCTTGTCCAACCATAACGTCTTTTCTCAATACACCTACTAGAACAGCTAACTGAACTCCGCCATATTGTTACGTGAGTAAACAAAGTCTGCTTGACCTCAGTATAAGCTTCTAACACTGCATTTGTATTTTTCTCTCATCTCTGGGCAAGACTAAAGGTGGATTCACAATGCTCCGACGAGGTCGACACAACAGCTCCTACACAACAGTTATTTAAACAAGACAACCACGACGACTCTGATAGCGTTCACAATGCTCCGACATGTCGACATACGACTCGTCGTGCTATGGCCGTCAGCAGTACCAAAAAGTAGAAGCCACCATATTTTATAGAACGTAATATTTTATCCAGCTGTTTCATGAAAGCACAAATGAAATTGTGAAAAAAATGTCGCGAAATAAAAGGCAACACAAACATAATGCTTATTGTTCTTCGCTGAAATGAAAGTACTTTCAGAAAAAAAACTGTCATTTATTATTCATTCGCAAACAACCTAGTTGCTTTGTTTATAAACAATCAATGCATATCTGGCACGATAATTAACTGAAGGCAGGGCACATTAGTTGAAGTTGATCTGTTTGAGTGGTGTTATTGTAAACGAAACATTTTTATACAACTGAAATATACAAAGTATTTTCCTTTGCAAATAAATTTCGTCTTGCAATGTTTTGTTTCCTTTCCCTGCAAGACCCGACACGGCAAAAATTATAAATAGAATCTACTTTCGTCGGGCTGTGGGGGTAGTAATTTTGTCGGACGGATGCTTGTTTTTTATTGCTTGCTGCTCAGATTTTGTTGTGTCGGGACTGAAGCGTCGGGCTCGTCGGAGCATTGTGAATCCACCTTAAGGATAATTCTACTGTAAGATAGAAAGATAACGTGATTTCTTATGGGAGGGTTTGGCACAACGAAAAAAATCTGTCTCTAGTTTCGCTGCTATCACTAATGGGTCTAATAAAATACGAAGTCGTATTAAAATTAAGTTTTACCGTGCTTGACGAAGAGAGAAGACAATTTATTTAATTTTTAATGGAATAACAACGTATTTAGGATATTATATTTCCAACTTCATGTAACTTAAATTTCACGGAAGCACTGTGATTCATCAGTTTACATGTAAACTTATGAATCACATAGCTTTCATGTGCCTCTTACATATACCAGCGCTCAAGCAGCAGACAATTTTTCTCTGTGCCAAACTTTTAACATTGATCTGTCTAACCTGCAGTAGAATTAACCTTCGTATGGCGAGAAACTCAGCCATACACGCCAGAAGAAGGGCTTCGCTGGCTAGCAACATGGCGGAAACGCCTGCCGCTAGTCAGAGTAAGGCGGTTCCCCTGTTATCTGCGGCAGCTTGACCAACTGCCGTAACATGCAGGAGCAGAACAGATACGGGGATGTTATAAATATCCTCGGGCTGCCAGCTAGCAGCGAAGTTCACCCATATCAAAACATCATTTATCGTCTTGATTACTAAGTCTACAGGCGCTTATGAAAATTCACGAGGGTAGGCTAGGCAGGCCAAAATTTCAAGTTTTGGGTGTATGAAATTTCCCCTCCCCCCAGGTAAGTTTACTCGTATTTGAAATTTTAAATAACATGGTGCAAATAGAACTTTGGTGCGTTGTGTATGTGCTAGCAAATGTTTCTGCCAAATGGTTTTATAATTTGGGTGGGAGGGAAGGGGTAAAAAGGGTAAACGGGGTACATAGCAGAACGGGAGTACTTAATAATTCAAATGAAAATAAATATCGTGATTTGTTGTGCTTACGCTCCCGTAGGGTTCTGCAAAAAAGAAAATCATAATTGGGTGTTGGGGAGGGAGTAATCCTTACGGGATAGAGGGGCAGAATGGGGGACCCAAAAAATTTAATTAAAAAATAACTACTTTGGTGAGTTGCTGTGTGCACCCGCAAATGTTTATACCGAAAAGAATATTGTACTTAGTGGAAGAGGGAAGGCAAAAAAAGTGTACAGAGGAAGAATGGGGTACCTATACAAAAATTTTAGCGACACAGATTTCTTTTTCAAAATTTTTCTAAAACTGTGTCGTTAACGACCGTTTACATAATATTGCACATTTTAGCTCTTCTAAAAACTTTTTTTTCAGAAATCTTACAGCATTAAATTGGAAACCGCGGGAAAGTAGTCGCGAGTGCCAGCTTGTCTACCAATAAAACATGTAACAATTTGACACTTGTGGCTATACCTAAACGTAGTCTTCCTGTCGCATGCTATCATCAACAGTTTATGGTAAAGGGGTTGAGATATTCCGATGATTTTTCACTCTTTTCGTGTCAAATTAGTACAAGGGAGGTACACTAAGAACCAAATCACCAAAATTGCGGTTTGCATAGCGGGACGCAATTCACCTAAAGATTTTATTTGATCAGGACGATAAAAGTTGAAAGAAAATATCCATATGCTTCGTACCTTACAACATGTGAAATATAATATATCAGTTCTCACATGTTCGAGTTTTCAAAAGATGCCAGCAGCATGTTAAGCATACTGCTAAGGTTAAATTAGTAAATGTCTGCTTGCGTTTATAATATACATGTTGTGAGCGCTTGTCTCTATCCAAGGCGATGCCGGTTTCGAATCACAGTGATGACAACTCTAGATTTTTCACACGAGGAAACGTGGTTGACATTGCCATTGATCTGTGGATTTTCCTCGGGTTGGTACCATTTGCCCTGTCCTTCGCATTCCATCACTTCTACAAAGCAGGGTTTCGTTTCAAATCGTCCTTAAGGACTTTGCAGATTGCGTGCGGGCACTCAATCAGAAGTCTGTTCTCGGATAGTGATACTTTTTCTATTGTACACTTATTTGTTATTATTAGAATTATTAAATAAAAAATACATTTACATTAGTGCGGTATTGCACGGAAAGAAATGTATTGTTAACGGTACAATACGTCTGTTGAAATAGGGAAAGCAATCCAGTTGGGTTGTAGGTACTGTCTAGATTGTTCCTGCAACAATCTGTTCTGTAGATGGAACAAAGAGCATATTTCTTTTTACAGGAGATATTGTTACTTGTATAGAACAGATTGTTACAGAGACAATCTATATAGTACCTATACCAAGCTGGATCGCCGTTTCTATTTTTACAGACGTATTGTACGGTTAACAACACGTTTCTTTCAGTGTACCATTAGAGAGATCACTGAAAAATACACACTAGAGGCTAAAGTTTCATAATGGTGACTTCCTGAGTTGTGTCCCTATTGAGCTTTATGTGAGATATAACAATAAGAAAGTCATCTTTTTCACGCCAGTGTACTGATTTGTTCTAAGAACGACGAGGTTGAGAGTGTGCTGTCTGTCTGCACAGTCGCCGGCAAGAAAGGGCGCGTGATGGAGCGTCGCCTGCAGAAAGACTTCCAGATCGGCTTCGTCGAGGGCCTGCTGAAGGAGGTGATTAGCCAGAAGGAGCCTCGCGACGTCTTCAGCAAGATCGCGCGCGCCATCGGCAAGCGCACCGGCTCCTCAAAGGGCAAGAAGGACTGGAACGCGATGGTGCGCAGCAGCACCGTTGTACGCGACCCCATCGGCTCGGCGACGGAGGCGAACACGCGTCGCTCGCGTCAGAGCCTGCGGCGCCACATCATCGCGAGCCAGAGCGAAGCGTTGTCCTCCATGGACCCGGAGAAGCTGCTCGAGTACAACCCCAAGCTGTCGGTGGTGTCGCCGGCGGCGCGGGTCGCCTATGCCAAGTTCAAGATGGCCAAGATCAAGCAGGAGTACGACGACCGCCAGGGCAGCGCCACCAGCTTCGGCTCGCAGAAGCAGCAGGCGAGGGACCCTCCTTCGCCGTCGATCGCCCGGCCGAGGCCGCGTGGCGGCGTGGCGGTCACCATTGACCAAGTGTCGGCCGACATCCAGGAGAAGCCTGCCCCAGACCACATGCAGACCCTCTCCTCGGGCCTGCCGCAGAAGGACTTCCGCTCCAGGACGCCCATACAAGAGGACTCCTTGGAGGAGGACGACGCTGATGTGATGAAAATACCTGCCCAGCCTGGTGCGAAGAAGCCGCCCAGAACAGAACCGGAGAAAACTGATGAAACTGAGAAACAACAGGGCAAGACTGGTGACGCTAGTAAAGAGGTCGATGGTAAAGATGCACCACAGTCTCGAGCTGATATAACCGTGCATGTCAGTGCTCCCAAGACACCTGAAACCGGAAGCAAATCTCCTAAACCACCGGCACCAGGAAAATGGCTTTAATTGTATCTTTGACTACATTGTACACAAGCACCCTTAGGTTAAATACATATGAATATGAACTGTATAAATACATTTTAAGTATGTAGTTTGTTGTTAGGATATCTTTTCAAAATGTGTACATAATATATTAAATTTTTTTAACATAGTGTTAAACTCATAATAAGTATGTATATAATATATTATAATGTATATATAAGTATGTAAAATTCTAGGTCAGTATAAAACATTTTCTTAGTGATTTGACTATTGTGTGTTGCACGAATCTTTGTTGACGATAATAAAACAATAAAAACATTCACAGTATTACTAACACAAACTTTACACATACTGAGAAAAAATACATTTTTCACTCAGGGAATAAGCAAGAAATAAAGTATAGCAAATTCCAGTTTCATGTGAATATTGCAAAATTGTATTTTGTGAAAGTGAACGCGCTTATGTATTAATTGTTTAGGGTTGTTTTACTCTCAAGCCCAGAAAAATACCTGGCGATATATTGTCTGAAGATTTTTATTTATCTGCTTCCTTGGAAACTTTAAAATGAAACAGATTTCTGTAAGTCCACAATCAACAGCTACTACACAGCTTGGCTAACGTTATATAATCTTGTAAATGATGGAAACGAACGTTATAATTTGTTTTTATGTAAGACTTGTACTTCTGCTTCTTTCTGGAGAATCACTTATAATTTTTAATACAATTTTTATGAAGCGTGCGTTAAGGGTTCCACACATTCACAACACATTTAAGTCAATTGGACATGTGTTTGTACTTCACATAAATTTATATACACACACATTTTTAGATGGTTTTTTACTTATATATTAAATAAACTTAGTTGTTCTTTTTTTATTAAACGTGCTATTTTGGTATAAATGTTCTATAGTTGTAATATGACAAGCGGTAGTACCAAAAACCACTAACTTAGGGGTGCGGTCTACTGCAATTTTCATCACCATTTTTTTTATTTTTTATTTGTTCCAGATATTTTTATTCTTATTTAAAACACAAAACGTGACTAAATTTGGCTCTTATAAAATTTTATTATCTCTCATAGTTTTCGCGTAATGGTTTGTTAAAGTCATATTTTGCATGTTTCCGTTTTAACGACTACAATAAAACCAACTGAAACACCAAACTAAAAAAAATCACTGTGGATAAAGACATTGCAGGCTACAATGACGTGCTCATAAAATTAAAGAATAAAAATTATTTGAATTAAAAAAAAAAAAAAATACGCTGAAACTGAAAATAAAAATTTAAAAAATTCAATATATTTTTTTAAATACAAATAATTTTTATTCTTTAATTTTATGAGCATGTCATTGTGGCCTCCAATGTCTTTATCCACTGTGATTTTTTTGAGTTTGGTATATCAGTTGGTTTTAGTGTAGTCGTTAAAACGGAAACATGCAAAATATGACTTTAACAAGCCATTACGCGAAAACTATGAGAGATAATAAAATTTCATAAGAGCCAAATTCAGTCAAATTTTGTGTCTAAAATAAGAAAAAAAATATCTGGTACAAATAAAAAATAAAATAATGATGAAAATTGCAGTAGACCGCGCCCTTAACTGAAACGCAGCAGTATTACCAAATACTATAGAAACTAATACCGGAGAGTTTGAACGTTTTTATGAGAATCCTTGATGTCGATGTTACTTCAAACCAACAGAAACCAATACACTATATATATTTAAATTTAGATTTACGCTACCAACAATAAAAATGGGAACAATTGTTTCTGTCTACGAATAACATATTTTCGTTGTAACAGCAGAAAATAAATGGCAATAATAAAAGTTGCGGTACACTAGACATACAAATAATAGGAAATTTACGTTAACAAAAAAAAATTAATAAAGCGCAAATTTCGAAAGTATGTACCAAAATATTTAACAGTTCCTCTTCATGCCCCTAGGTTATTTATTGCACTCATGTTTTGATGATATGCATTGAGCTGTCAGTGTAGTCTCTATCGTATTTGTTATTTACAGAAGTTAGCCGCAAAAACCACGTCTTCATAGACAGAATACTATTCACAATAAAAATGGTACTCTTCTTTAGAATTCTGACGGCAAAATTAGCCATTTCAAACTCCAAAGTTTATGACTACGAAGTTCTGGTTGATAAAACAAGTTAATTGAATATTTGAAAATACGTTAAAATTGAATTTATTCTCTTCAAATAAATAAAAACTTTACTATGAAGTTAGAAACAAACAAGTTTGTTGATTTATGATGTCTGACGTTTTTTCTGCAAAGGTGCATTAATATCCTATATACGGATAAATATTTTTACGACAACATATTTTCAAAGAACATGTTTAAGGAATAACATAAAGTTTGTAAAGATATGCATGTCACAGTTAAGTATCGTTTTAAACCCGAGCATGTTTAAAATTGTTAAGCTTGACGCATTATGTTTATAATATTGAATAAAATATAACGTATTTGCTGATAAACCACATTTTTTTCATTATTTATTTATTTATTTACGTCGGTTTAAGGCTGTCAGATCAATGCCAGAGATATTATTTACGAATGACATTCAAGAATCACAGATATTGAATTTCTCCGAAATATTTTAAAATTAACATAATACAATTTTATTTCAGTGTTCATGAAAAGTGTTCTACCAAGCGTTTCTATAGCTTCTATAATTTCTTATAGTGTTTGTCAGCGATAATAATTTCAATACTGCGAAAGCACATAACGAAACATAACTTTTGTGCTGCTCTAAAACTTCAATTTATTGATCTTACGATGCTAGTTGATTTCACAAAATCTAAACATACGCGTAACAATTCAGAGATTTCTCATAGTGTTTCCTACATTAAAAGATACAGGCACGCCTAATAGCTGGCTGATCTGGAAATACCCTGACTGCCATAGAACTCATTTCCATCAACAATCCATGCTCATATACGATGCCTATTCATTTCACAAAGTCATTAACACACCATGGTAAATGCAGAAGCCTTATAGATCCGAAAATCCATAAAACATATTTGGTAAGGGACATGGATCTCCTACTCTGTAATCGATAAGAGGTGACACAGCCAATTTCCTGGAGTTCCTCAATCTGTACATGCGCCTGAAGACGGGAACGAATCTCAATTCTCGAAATGTCGCATCTGTTGTCATGCAAGGAAGCCGGCCACTTTTCATGATCTGTTTTCCCCATTCGTGTCACCGGCCAACTGTGTTGTCATCGTTGTCGCCGTCCATTTTACAGCGCTAAAGACCACAATGTTGGACGATGACCAAAATCTCTCACATTCACATTTGTCCATTTTTATCTACAGTTTTCATACACCTTACTTTGGTGTTATGTTGTCTTTCTTTTGTTCTTTTTTGTGTAATTTTTTCTCCATACGACTGTATATTCCATGCCAGAATTAACTTGAGTTCACTGCTAGAAAAAATTTCCGTGAAATTATGGAAAAGTACATGCAAAAAATTATCCAGAAATCTTCGTAAAATAACGGGCACTCAGGTGTGCTTGGGAACGAAATCCTCCGTAAAATTACGGACAATCCGTTTTCCTCACAAAAATAGAATTTCTTAAAATTACTTGTACTCCATTTTCCAGAAATAGGAAGTGCTATTACTTGCTATGTTTTCTCAAGAACTTGAAGTACCATTTAGCAGCCTTAAGAATTTCTCGAATTTTCCGGGATTCAAACCCACGACTTCAAATATTTCCAGGCAGACACACTAACTATTGTAACGCAGTGACAAGACAGTCAGTAAACGAGTTCCATTCAATGGTAAGAGGACAACATTACAAGAGACAACTTTTTTTTTGACATTCTGAGTTTACAGAACTTCATCAGTGCCAATGAGAAAAAGATTTTATTCTATAGACATAAATAACTTTAAAGATGTATACCCGTTGGCGCAGAACACATAGAAGAGGTGCGATTTTTTTTCATCTGTGATAAGTTCCATGTTGGGACATGTGTGGCTGTCCACTGCAGGATAGGTGAAGCGAGAAGAATATAAGATGTGTGTGGCCTCCTCGGAACACTTCATTCAGTATCTTACTGGGCTATTCTACCCATGCGCGATACGAGTCCTTGGCTGTATTGCTCGTCGCTCCGCATCTCTTCTCTTCGCAGCAAAGTGTGGACAACCAGGAAGCAGCGCTTAGCTTCTATTATCTTAGTATGTCTCTTCTCTTCGTTTCACACCAGTGTGCTTGCGCATTAACTCTAGGAGTCATAGTGATCGTTAATGTAGGTTGTTCGGGATGAAGTGAGCACTGAAAATTTAACCTTAAAAAAAATTCACTATCTGCTTGCTAGCTGCTACTGCATATAATTCAACGTTAACTATAGTTACCTTACTGCTTGTGTGGTTGGTAGCGAAGCTACTCAATAGATACAGTTCAGTGTCATTTCCTACTTAAATACGACAATACTGCAACAAAATCAGCCGAGATCGACAAAGACGTATTTTATATAATTAATAATCTTTTTTTATCAAACTATATAAGTTCCTGCCAACTGAAAAATGTATCTTAAACGTGCAAACATTATGTAACGTGTCCAGAGAGGCTATCGCTAGCCGTCACGCGCGGGAATACACGAATTGGCAGAACATATAACTTTAGCAGAGCTTTTAGAGTGATCACTTTATCCCGAACTACCTATACCGGCATTTTTATGGAAACACAAAATATGCTTAAAAATTGTAGAAACATATTTCCATGCATTTATGGAAAGTTATGGTCAAACATCCGTAAACTTGTAATACGGACAAACTTCCGGAAGTAAAAAATTTCGTAAGCCACTTCCGTACAATTACAGTACTTTTCTTTTCCGTAAATATTTCTGAGAATTTACGGAAATTGTTAACAGTATTGTTTTTGTTCTATTTTTATTTGTATTCGTGTCATCTTTCGGCACGACTTTATCCCTTTCCGGAATTCTTTGTATGTTGTATGTTTGTAGATAACATCTAATCCTGACTTTCCTTTATTTGTTTTTATTTTTATTGTCTGGTTTTTATTCAACACGGTAGCATTCGTTCTCAATGGCGTTATGGACAGGAAAAAAAAAAGGTTTAGTTTGTAATGCTAAACTGTGTTAGCCCTTTTCGATTAAATTATACTGCTTTCACAATAAATCTTGGTGTTTTTCATTTAAAAAAAATCACTCTGTAATGCAGTAATACAAATAAAGGTAAAAATGTACGTATAAACTTAAAACTAAGTAGTTTCTTATATATGTCGTATCAGAAGCACAAGCGCATGCGTGAAAGTTAAGTTAAAATTGCATAGACTTTAATTAAATACAATTGCTCCTCATTTCGTGCAGATCCAGAATCTACACTGTCGTATACTTGTAATTCGCTTTTAAGCTTTAAATCACTTTTCTGTTGTGGTGTTCCCGTTGTTTGCATGTGCTGCAAAATAACTTCTGAGAGTAATTAACAAATACTATTGATTACGATAGTATACTACGTGGTTTAAAAAAACTGCAATTCATGTGATCAGTTGTAAGTCCATTAAGGCAATGACACTGGCTGATTTATTTCTACTACACTTCTAAATGTAAGTTGTTTAACGATTTTCCATTCAAACAAAACTATTTCCACACTCGTAAATATGCATATTTGAATTTTAACACTGAGCAGTGTAGGATTTATAGTAAAGTTATCTGACCATGGTGGCGAAATGATGAGACACTGTATTCACATTCGGTACTACTCGGGTTTGATTACCAGTTCGTTGTTTTCCTTAATCACTGCAGGAGTGTGTTAGGATCATTTATAATCCTAGATACCATGGCCGATTTCTCCTCTGTTACCTATCTGTACGAACAATTGGTTACGTCTATAATGATCTCGCTGTTGGCGAGATGTTAAGCTCAATTATATTCAATTTCGTATAAACTCAGTAAATTTTGACAGTTCATCCAGAAAATTCTGTTAACATGATGTAATGTCAGTCACAATGCAAGACATAATTTACATTACATGCAGTTTTATAACCTGTCGATCGATATCGCATCAAATATGCACGAAGTAGAAAAAATAATTTTCTCAAATAGGCCTACGCCAAAAAGTATTAGATCTACGTGATACAGATTATACCCAACCTAATGTCAAGTTGACAGTGAGTTATGTAACATGATTTGAATTGTTATTATATATTTGTGAAATATGTTACAATCAAAATATTAGACACCATAGCCTGTTTTATTTAGTTTTGTGTTATTCAAAGTATGAATAGTCGTAGTCCTAATAGTAATAAATATAACATAATTGCAAATACCTATAAATTTACAGACATCCACACAACCATGTACAAATTTTCAGGAACATCCATACATGGAGGATAACACACATAAAAACACACGTATCTAGAAATGCTTAGTTGGTATGTGAACGTAAACAGTAATACTCTGATTGTGAGAAAATTGTTTAGTCTATCCAAGATAAACATGGGCTTACGAGTATGGTAGAAGGATAAAACATTTTTAAAACATATCAATCTTCTCTGAGAACGCAACAAGAGGACAACAACAGGCAAGTGACAAAAGAAAATTTTAGAACATGAAATATGTGTGTGTGTCAGATTTCCCCCCCACCCCTTTTCCTTGTAGCAGACTGCTACCGGGCACTGGTGGTGCCGAAAATTGTTACTTGGGAATGAAACGTAAATGAGCATAAAAACTATACAATATCTACCCATATTTAGACTTTTACTAGTTTTGTATTTTTATTATACTTGTACACCATATAATGTTATAAATACAGATTTTATAATTAGAACGCACACTTAAATCACTGCTGATGGTATCTAGTAAGTATAGGTTTTATGTATTTCTACTCAAATGTTATATTGTTATTTACGCGAGCGCAAAACAACGAATGCAAGATACGTTTATTACTGTTGGGTTGATTGTACTGATGGATAAAGTGGATTTGGAAAGGAAGGAGGGGGGGGATGGTTCTTAATCCGAACATGTGTCCATATATCTGTGGCCCACAATACACCTATTCCCATCTGACTGCAGTAGCTCATCCTTTCAGTCACTAGATTATCTTGACTATGTTAGTAAGGATTTGTGTCGAACATGAGTCAGGGGGTAGTATTCGGTAATAGTATAAATTTCATTTGGTTAAACTGTTATAAGCTAACAGGGTATCAGTGAAAAACAAAACTTCTGAAAAGTTGAAATTTTAGTTATTGCAAAAGTGTGGAAATAAAAGTGCCCTGACAATTATGTGAATTTAATAGTCGTTCATTCTTATAAGCATTCTCAACTTTCGCGTAATGTCTGAATTAACTTCAGACTGATTTTTTACATTCAGCTCCCTTGTTAACTACAAATAAGGAACGAAGCAGCGAGTATTGGTTCGATTCGTGTCAGTCGAGGTTTGCACCTGGAACTTCGTGCCATGGTAACCGATTTCTGAGTCTGCAGAAATTATTTATGATAATTAGTTTAATAACATTTTAGACTAAAGAAAATATATAAACATGATTCTATATAATGTTACAATGGGTTGCGCTGAAATATTTCTGACTAAATATTTGTGTGAATAGTACCATACAAATATACATTTGAGCTAGCCAAATATTTTGTTACGTGAACAAAGTACGAGATGCCATATATGATTTTGTTGACCTAACAAAATCTGTAGTTAAGTTGACAAAGTATTTCAGGCTGACAACAAAATATTTAGCTAACGCAAATGTGTTAATACGTGTGGAAATAAACAAATTTACATTTTTTCATGTTGGTTTACATAATCGTTAATGATTTTACTGTATTTGTATATATTCCCACCACACAAGCTATTGAGCTATTTCTGTACGAATTGGCTATATACGTACATTTGTAGAGGTTTCTAATGTTACCTACAGGTACAAACATTCCCGCTTGATCAACTATGACAGAAAATGAAAAATTAAGAGGCAAAAAATTGAACATATCACAGATTGTAACAAAATTAAGAAACCAAACTTCAGGAGAAAAATTAATTCTTTAGATAAATTAAGTATATTGGCACCTTCTTGCCAAAGTGCTTAAATATCAAATGTGTCCTCGAAAACGCATTCAAAGAATTCTAAACTAAGATTTCAATACAGTTATAACTTTTGAATACATGGAGCACAACGCCTGGAAAGCACTGTGGGTCCCAGCCACTTGCTTCAAGAATTGGTTATTCTGAAGGTCATGCTGATGAACAACCCAACCCAGACTTTGTATGATAATTACAAGGATCGGCCGGTATAAATGCGTAGTTCGCGTTTGCTTTCATATCCCCAAAGTAATATGCAATGATTGCATAATAGTAACTAAAAACAAATAGCTTTAGAATCTCAACGTATTTATTTCAAAATAAATAAATAGAGCGTCGTTTATTCGATTCACGTGTTCTATTATTCTGAAAGGCAATTACACTTTTTTGAATATGGTGCGAAATTTATTGGCAAATTTACCGAGCTGCAAATATATTTTTTTTAATTGTTATGCAATGTGCTTTTAATGAAACGCAACCAAGGTTGAATTTTCCTGAAAGTACGACACTTGTGCAAGCCAATTTCTTGGCAGAACAAGAAGTTTTTGCCTGCGTACCAGGTACTGTACAGTTGTATGCATGTTTCTTGTAAACGGTACATTCTAGGCACTAGCAACAAAAGGACTTTTTTCGTACTAAGGTGTACTGCTAAAAAAATGAAACTCTCACAAAACCTGGTGGCATAACAACTGTGTGCAATTAGAGGACGGCTTCCCATATAATTTTAGTGAAGGGGAAGTTTTTGAAGGGTGATTTCTTTACCGGAAGATCTCAAGAATACTTTACTAACGATTGTCAACCAAATGGTAATTTAACTCAATGCCGTTTAACTTTTCCCCCCTGTTTTTTTGAAACTTTGTTTCAACGGTCTCGTATAATATTCTTATTGGGTAAAAAGTTTCTAATACATAATATACGCTTAGTTTTTCCGCGGTTATGAGTATGACAAGGCACGTGTACATAAGGGTACCCTCAGTCTAGTTGTGAGTGCTATTGTACGAATTTGCAACCAAAAATGTTTCAAGTTTGTTGCTTGGTACCACTTCAGTTATTAGCTGTTTAAAGGATGCAAACCGAAAATAACTGTGTGGCTAACACAACTAAAAACGAATTTATTTGGTTTCAGTAACAAAAAAAACTGTTTCATTGGCTCTATATAAACAAATTATTAAGTTACACCAAACACATTTCGTTGGGGCACTGTAAAAAAACTTCCTTGAATGTTTAGGAAGTTACTATCCCAGACGAAGTATGGTACAGTTACCATACTTCGTCTTGTAAATATGCAAACTTTTACAGTTGTTACAATACAAGTCTGGTATCTTCCGTATACATTTGACTGTTTTACAAAAAGGTTTATGAGAGCTACCATGGATGTCTGGGAAACTATTCTACCATACCGGTACCTACTTTCTTAGCGCTCCTATACACACGTCTGGTAAATTTACAAACAATTGTTTAGAGTGTACTGAAAAAAAAACGAACAGTTTTCTCAATGCGTTTGCTAGTCAGCAAAAGAAAATTCGTTGACCATACTATTGCTATAGGCGAGTCTCAGTAAAGTAAGCCCTTTTCAAGACCATGCCAAATTTTTTCTTGTCAAATTTAAACATAAACGCTAACTTCTAATAATTCAGTGTATGTATTTCGTATCTTTGACAAAATTCTCGTCTGAGACCTCAAAATAATAAATACTGTTTAAAGACTGTTTACGCTGAAAAAAAGCTCATTAGTCACCACAAAATATTTTGTCATTATGAAACTAACTAATTTTTTTGTGGTGACACCACTAAAAGGTTTTTGTTGCAGCCAATAAAGTTTTACAGTGGCTGCAAAAAATGTTGTAACCACTACAAAACATTTTGGTGAGGTCCATATTTACAAAACATTTTGTGGCCACCACAAAACAGTTTTCTCAGCGACAGGGACTGCTCATGTTTCCAAAGGTCTATGATATTAACTTTTCTTGATAGAGTTTACATGTGTGAGCCCCATAGCGTTGTACCTGCTCATTTTGATTTATGAGTTCCACAATAATGCCCTGTTACACGAATAATCATGTGACTGGGTTTTTCACTGACCAAGGTTCATAATTGATCCGAAAATCATTAACGACAAGCGTTACACAAATGTAATCTGAATATACTTGACCTGGGATCATGTGAACGGCGGTTCGGCGAAATGTTACATCATACAACACTCTATGGCAGAACTGTGTTTAATGAGTGTTGGTTAGAACAGTTGTGACATTATTACTTCTTGAGAGTAATTTCATGCTCAGAAATTATGAGTTGTTAGGTTGGCTAACATTACTGCTGTTCAGTTTGTAAATGTGAATGGTGTGTTTGTTGATATAATTTGAACGCTTTATGTTGAAGGCATGGAATCACATGGAACGGGCGTGGGATGAGTCATCTTCAGCTTTAATTCTGTCAACGATGTGAGGAGAACAGCGAAACTGTAAATGAACATTTGAACCAACGTAACCTCAATAATTTGTTTTCGTTAATTCATATCCGCTAACGCCCTAACCTAAGTACCGTAAAATGGGGTGAATAGGGACGCTGGGGTGAATAGGGACAAAATTTGAAACAGATTCCTAGCTTAGAACTTTATTGTAAATTAAATTATATTTAAGTACAATGACTCTTTGTTAAATCATTAACTGCCAACCTTTAGGAAAAACTCTGATTTAAAACTGTGTACTGGAACTTTTGATTTGAAATTTTGTCCCTATTCACCCCATTTTACGGTACCAACAATTCCTTAAGTGAGTAACACAATGTTTTTAGAAATTATTTGTTAAGTTAACTTCTAATATACGATGCAAAAATATTTTATACTTATTACCTTCGCTGACGTAGATAAATTATCTTTAAATCAATTCACATACATTTCGAAACAACAACATTATGGCTACCATAAACTTGGTAATGGCTATAATCTTCGATCATTTATTGAACTAAGAAATATCGACAGTTCAGGATCACGTTCAAAATGACTTGGATCAAGTGCTGATCTTGTTCCATGCATCATTTTAGGGTGCAACGTGTGGATCTTCCAGCAAAGGATCTTAGATAAATCCATGAACTTCCTTTGTGCAACCGAGCAACAGAGAAAATGTTTGTTTGTCGATTATTAGGTGCCCTTTGGACTATACGTGTAACACTGTGAACTGTAATAAACTAAGCAAACGTGTTGTTTCTTTGGTTTATTACTGTGTTGAGTGTTGTATGTGTAAATCCTAATATTATGAAGCTGCTGTGCTTCTTAAAAAAACACTTTCCTTTTTGACTAGAAGAAAAAACTGAAACCCTTTGGTGACTGCAAACTGGCAAGTGAGTGAGCGGAATTTCATGTAATTTATAAAAATTGCTACAAACACCGCACACGTGTTACTACGCCACTTACGCCACTAAAAATAAATATCGTCTGCTACCATGTTCATTAAGTAACATCCTGTCCCTTTTCAGTAACGAGCACATACTTCTATATCTGACAGAAACCTCGTCTCAAATTTAAATTAAGCATGTACAATCTCCTAACTAATTTCATACAATTCTTTATTAGTTTGACAAGTTTAGTTACGAACTGGGATACGAAGTTAATGCAGTATTCAGATAATAGAAAGATTAATTGTAATGTGGCAAAGAGATAAAAATCAGCTAACAATATTAGAATAACCAAAATTTCCGAATTTTTGTTACTAAGAAATTAAAATTTACATTACGAAATATATAAATAACACACCAAACAATGTTACACCAATGGCAATCAGCATGATTTCAAATTATTAGTTTGAAAAAAGTGGTTATAAATGTTATTAGTGTTGAATCTTTTGAGTGTGGGAAGCTCTTTTAAGCTACCCGCAAAAAAATTCTAGAAGAAGGCAAAACTTAACAGAACACAAAATGTGATTTTAACGGGAAAAATTTTAGTAACCAGGAATATAATTTAGACTTTAATGTGTTGAGTATTTTGATTATTTGAATGTAAAACGATATAAAGCTGACTGAAATTACCGTTCAATATAAAATGTGCGGAGTCTTCTCAAATTTTGAAACGCCTTCTTCCAGCAGGAAAATTTTTATATGTTGTACATAATTAAGTAATAGGATAATAATTACGTATAAGGAATAAAGTGCTCGCCTGTTGTTAAGAATTGCGTTTTTAAGTTTTGCATAACAATCACAAACAGGATAACAACTGTCACTCTTGTTAGTGTTAGGTACTGTTATCAGTCTGGTAGTGTGTTCCTAAAACAGTAATTTATTCTAAGTGCAGGATGTACAGTGAAGAAGTCGTACTAATTCTCTATTTTCTATTCAGTATCCCGGTGTTAGCTTGTAGTGTATAGCGTTTTTCTAGTAGACTTGTTACGTTTCCGCTTTCGCGTGAAAAGTTTCCACTAGCTCGTTGCTTTATACGTCAAACACAGAACGATGCACTTCCGCCGCTTCCCTGAAGGCTAAGCAATCATTTTACCTACTATAATATTCCACTAACGCCATTATGCAAAAACTGTGATAGATAAAAACAATTTAGTCACAGTTAATATCTAGTGCAAACGTAAAATAAAAAACATAACTATGAAAAAGCCTTTAAGACATGTCGAGCTCCATTCAGTTCGTAAGACTTTGTTCAGTATTTGGAGAAACCCATATTGGTACCTAACATTTGAAGCCGTTCATGGATAAGAATTGTAGCGTAGGTACTCGTGTTCTTGGATCTATTCTCTTGAGTGTAAGTTGCAGATTTCAGTAACCAAACTTTCCACACAGTTTGCCGATTCCAGCAGACTAAGAGATTGGTGTGAAAGGTACAACAAAGATTAACAAACATATATCGTAAGTTGTACGGCGCCACAAAGACAACTCCTTTCTATAAGTAGATGAAAAGCGTCTCAGTAAAGCTGTCAAGCCTTCGGAATTTCGTAGAATTAGTCAAGGACTTCTGGATGTAACGTGCCAACTTACTGGAAGGTTATGAATAACTCACTGGTGTTTTGTTATCTGCGGTTCAGTATTGATATCAATGCGAGTTGCTGTGTATCAAGACCAACATTGTGTTTGGTCTACTATATTCACGTTAGAAACGGTTCCATAGTGTGTAGTGTATGCCACGAATGTTGTAAGTATCTCGCTTTGACCGGAACATGTGATGTGGTCTGCATACGACGTAAATAGCTGCAGTCCTCGTGTATACGGCTTCCACGGGGCCGTATTACAGTCTGAAAAAAATAGCTCAAGGCCCAGTGGTAAATAAGACTCTGGACAAATGCAGACGCGGTGTCAGGAGAAAGGGTGCTCTCAAGGTTCACGGCCATCTGAACAAAAACTTCAATATTATATATATATATATATATAAAATTTAAAATTTCTGTCGGTTCTATACAACCGTACGTGTTTAAGTTCAGAAACTGTTTAAATAATACCATTGTACCTCGTTTTTATTTACTCGTATTCTTGTAGGCTCGTGTCGATTCTTTACACATTTTAAATGGATTTTAAGCTAACTTACAGATGAACTAGCGACTTGTAACTTTAAACGTAGTTCAGAGTTGAATGACAGTGCAATATAAGAGGAAAAATTGTGATATAATTATTATCTGAATAAGAAAACAAGTTATTAACGTAATAATTAGCCTACTTTCCTCAACGTGGGTTGGTGGAAAATAACCCTTAAAGTTAAAATAGTTTACGCTGGTCTAGAATCATTAAATAGCAATTTAATAATTTGGACTCGTGATATCTTCTTACATGGTTGATTTATAGCAATACATAATAGTTAAGTCAATGTCGGATACAGAAGATAGTAAAATGTATAAACATTAAATTATCTTCCTATCGGTCCTACTTACTGTTATTGATATAAATGTGTTAAAAATTGTGTATTCATGACGTGAAGTCTTCGAAAAAGATGCGCATATGTATGTATATATTTATACATATATATACATAAACATACATATATCTGTATATTCTAAACAAAAAAATTAGAACTAAATGTACACCGAGTCGAAAGAAATCTTCAAAGAAAGAAAGTATTATATACATTATGTGGTCCGAAGGAAAATTCAAAGGGCGAAAGTAAAAAAAAAAAAAAAAAAAAAAAAAAAAAAAAAAAAAAAAAAAAAAAAGGCATGAGTATTAAAATACCTCAAACTGAAGACGTATTTGGTACTATGTGCGTACCGAGTTATATGAAATTCTAACTAATGGTTCATTTAGGTATTTCATATGATAACAAATTTCAAATACCGCCAATGTGCAAACACAGAATGAACAAAATACATAAGTCACGTCGCTTTCTTTAGAACTATATGTGAAGATAGTTTGATGTAATTATGAAAAATTTGTTCTGAAATATATCAATTGTGCTAAAAATATATGAATAGCAGCAATTTAGAAAATATGTACAAAGGATGAATGAAATATGCTAGCAGCTAAGTACGTAGTACTAAGTTAGATGAAGTTCGAAAAAAAAAAAAAAAATATCTCGTCAAATGTCACATTATTCTTAAAATATAACTATGGTCGCCGTTTTGAAATGTGGATATAGGATGTACGAAACACACAAAAGTCAAGTCAGCTTACTTAGTAGTAAATACGTACCAAGTTTGATGAAATTAAAATAAAAATATTTCTTTAGATATATCATATAATGATTAGGACACAAAAATGTCAGCGGGTTAGAAAATATAAAAACATAAAATGACAGACAACATAAAAGTCAAGTTATTGTACTAAGTAGTATATGAGGTCCAAGATTATTAAACTTCAGAAAAATATTTCCTCAGATATGTCATACAATGCTAAAAATATAAGTATGGGCTCCATTTTGAAAATACAAACTCAGGATAAACGAAATACAAAAAGTTAAGTCAGTTCACTAAATAGAATAGTTCCACTAACTTTGATAAAATTCGTAAAAATATTTCAACAGTTATGTCATACTAGGATAAAAATATAAAAATTACCTCCGCTTTATAATTATAACATAAGTTGAGTGAAACACACAAATTTCAAGTCAACATATTAGGCAGTATGTGTATGTACGTGAATAAATGAAAATAGAAAAAAAGTATTTATCAGATATGCCATACTATGATAAAAATGACTGCAATTTTGAAACTATATATATAAGTCAAGTCACCTTACTATGTTCGTTATGCTTATACCGAGTTCGATAAGATATTAGATAATGATCCTTAGATATACAGTTTGAACGAATAATATTAAATTTGGTGCAATTTTGAAAATATGTAAATGTTATGAACAAAATATACATAAGTAAAGTTAGGTTACTATGTGTACTAAGTTTGATGAACTTCTGTCCGCGTGTTCAAAAGTTTTTAGGGTGGGGCACACACACGGGGACACACCTACACAGACAGGAAGGTAATCTAAAAAGCCTACTTTTTCCTTAAAAGTTTAAAAATGAATATCCTGTACCAAGTTACATTAACTTTTAATGAGCTAGAGACATGAAACTTTATAATAGCTTAGAATTGGAGACAATGCAATTTAAAATGAATGGGCCGTGCAATAATTATTTTAATAGAACACTTAATTAAACCACGTTAAACTAACTTCCCGATAAGCTAGAGACTTGAAACATCAAACACAGCTCTAAACTGAATGACAGTATAATATTAACTCGTTTTTTAATCTGTTCGTTCGTTTGTCTGTTCAGTTCAAGTTTGTTTAAAATCGATTGTAAAATTTCGCACACACAAGAATAACTACATAATATAATAATTCAAGTTTCAAGTAACAAAAATTTTAATATACCGCGTTTTTAAAATGGTCCGAAAAGTACAAAATAATTTCTCTTATGGAAATAATGTATGATTTATAACGAAAAACGAATGTTGCGCGAAATAGATAATTGATGCATGAATAGTTCAAGTAACAATCTTAATGCGCTGCAAATTATTTGAATGGTTGTCTCTGAATTTTCTCAACGACAGTTCATTTGCAGTGCAATAAAATTGTTAGTGACTTAGGTTAACTATTCATGCAACAATTATTATAGCCTATATTGCATGCGCCCCGCGTTTTAGTTTAAAATCGTACAAGTGTTAGGAGAAATTATTTTGTTGTTTTTACACCGTTCTTAAAACGAGGCATATCAAAAGTATTTCTGATTTCAATAATTATTTGTTGCTTTTCAGTCTTGTGTGTGTATGAAATTTTGCAATCCATTTTAAACAAGCAAAATTTGTACCGAACAAACCGGCAAAGGAAATGAGTTCTGAAGCTATATTCAATGTTTAAAGTCCGTACATCAGAATAAACATTAAAATATATTGGGAAATTTTTACCGAACAGACAAACAAACACACAGACAAGAAAGCGAGTTAATATTGTATTGTCATCCAGTTCTGCGCTGTGTTTCAAGATTTAAGTGTCTAGCTCATGGAGAATTCAATTTCAATTCGATTACAAAATTTGTATCAGACAGAAAAGAATGCGAGTTAATAAAAACGTGGTAATAATGACCACAAACATTCATTTTCTCCATTTCGCCATTTCCAGCTGCCATAAAATAAGCTTCAATATTATTGATGAGCCTGAAATGGAAACAGTATATACACGTGCAATGTGTAAAAGCTTCTTTGAATGTTATTCGTAAGCAGACGTTACTCGCGATTGTTAAGAAGTTTTCGAGCAAACTTCTGCCGGCTGTAAAACTGCACATTGCTCGATGGCTTAGGCAGGCAGCCACCTTAATAACTGCATTACCAACATTAAAAATATTAGTCAGGGTAGTAGTTCAGCTGGGAATGTTCACCAAAAGAGATCTGTGCGGCAAGCAATTCCCAAGCGAGTTTTTATTCATGGCGGAAGTATCAAATAACACCCATGCTTACGGGTTTACTGAACGTTTTGTAATTATTACAAGAACCCAAAAAATGTTCTACCTCATGAAAAATAATTCTATCAATCTAAATACAAACACATGCTTGTTACTGTAGTTCTTCAGAGATTGTAGGAACTGCTGACACCACGTTTTCTCGGACGCGACTTATGCCACTCGTATTTGTATCCTGTACGCAACATACTCTAAGCGTAAGATAATATTTTGCCCGTGCATATTTTACTTTCACGAATCATATTTTATTCCTTCATGTCGACTGTGATTTGAGAATGGTTCCAGACATGTGTTATCAGTATATTTGTAGAACAGGTTTTATGGGAAAAAACCTAGCTGAGATTCTGCACTGAGTTTCGGAACAACCAGCATGAAATCGGATTGGGAGAAGGGATATTTCGTTCCTTACACAACGTTGTATTCCATTGGCATGACCTGCTATTTATCCAATCAAGGAGTGATCGTTAGATAATATACTCACTGCAAAGGAGAGTGGACCAATGGTGGAACGCGTGATTGAGAGGAACGGGGGCGCCCCGAATAAACTCATCGACCGAATCCCCCAAGTAAGTACAAATAACTGGAATCTTGGATGGAGACGAGTGGTACTGCTTTACAACAGCAAAGTAGAACCTAGAACACCGTAAATCTAATCCCACTCTGAAGTCTGACGCAGATAGGAATTTTAACAACCTGCGAGCCAGTAGGCATTTCTTCCTCTCACTCTCACTTGATCTTGGTCGTTCTGCTTTGTTATATATGACTCTTCGAGTTATTTTGATTTGGCTGTCCCTGGATCACCAGGTTTTCTCGAATATAAATCTGCCTTCTCACTCAATTTTGAGTGTACTCACCCTCTCCTCCCTTTCCAGTGGAGTTTTTACTCAAACAACTTAAATAATGTTTAACTGGGAAGGCTGTCCATGAAAGATGGATGGGCGCGTTTGGCCGGGAAATTGTTGCTAGGCTGTCGGTTGGCCGCAGGACTGTACCCTAATGGGATCACACCTCACGTAACGGACTTAGGGGCGGAATCCGCGCACACGGCGCACCTGCTAACACAATTAAGAGTGGTGAGTATAAGAGCCACGTAGGCGGAAGTCGGCAAGCCTTACAAGTCTAGGGCGGCTCCACCGAGCCCGTGCGGAGTGCGAGACGTAGATACAAGAGTGTGTACCTGAGATCAACGCAACAGCAGCGTTCTGGTGTGGTTGGTGCAGGACACAGCTTCCCTCGCCGCAAGTCTCGTAGACGCCAGCCCCTCGTCGCGTGCGTCTCGTCGCAGAAAAACTCACCACTACGACCACCGCCGCGGCTCCAGCAGCATGTCGAACGAGAAGAAGGACTTGGATGGGGTGAGTCTAAAACACATCGCACTGTCAAAGTAATACCGCTACAATGATATAGCTATATGATACGACATTGGTCATTAAAAGAAACATATTAACACTCTTTTTAGTGTAATGATTTCAGAATGCTTCCTCCGATATTCATATGTTAGTTACAACGGATTTACGCACACAAGGACCAAAATTAAACTTGTTAAGGCATAATAAGGCACGTAGTTTAAAAGTGGTTCCACTGATGTTTAAACTTAACTTGTGAAAACTTATTTTTTTTTTTAAATTAGATCATCCGCCATTAAAAAAATCGTTGTACGCTAAATATTATAGTTGTGTTCGGACTTAATACTTTAATACCTGTTTCTGACTTGTGGCTATTTTATGTTGACAGTGCGGTATTAAATAGTATGGTAATGGTTTCAAGAGCGAACTATGAAACATAGTTAATAAGTGTGAGACCGCCTAGTCCCTTCTGCAACCACTTCACGATTACAGAAAAACCAACAGCAGTAACACGACTTCAAATCGCTCTCCTGGTTGTTTCTTTAGTTTCCCAAACTAACCTTTAACCTAGGGAGTGTAAATAAGATTAACTCTTTTTTTTTCTTTATACCTTTCTGGTATTCCATAATTGAAAGATCAAAAATTACATTAAACATAATTTTTTTAATTTCTTTTCTCTGAATAATTAAAAAAAATATACGATATAAACAACAACCCTTAAATTAGCTTACAGAAAAATATCATAATTCACTTCTGAGTTAACTTCAGATATGTTAAAAAATATATGGTTACATTAATCACATTATCTAGAAAATGCAGGTACAACAAGTAAACATGACTATAAAACTGAAGTTACAAAATATAGAATAAAAACATACGACAATTTACTTTGTCTCAAATACAATTTTTTTCTGAGACTAATTAACATTTAACTTGGCAGACTCGACTGTTACTTTGCCTACATTTGGCAACTCCCAAAAGACATAACCTTAGGAATTCAATTTTTCTCTTAGAAGCTCACCAAGCCTTGACCTTAGGAGAACATAACCTCCATTGTATGAAAATGGCAAACAGTTTTCAACTCAAAATTTTATAAATATACTTTGGCGACAGCAGGAAAACTAACCATGGCCAAAATAAATGACAATTTAACATCTCAATTTTTACAAACTTACGAAACCTTTAACAAAATTATAGCCTTTATAATTGAAAACCCCTAGAAAGTTTTTATAAACAGAAAATTTTGGGAATTTGCCGTAAATGTCAAAGTGTTCATAAAATTAGTTATTCAAGTTTTCTTTTTTTTTTTTCTAAAAATTTATTTACCTTTGTTGTTAATTATATTGATACAACGTTTACTATCATTGCCAACATTGACCAGAAAAAGTTTCAAACTCGACGTATGGTATCTCATGACATCAGAAGTCTAGAGATAACAGTATTCCAAAACAGCTATGTGACACATTATTCTTGCGCAGATTGAGGAAGGCTATACACTTTACAACCGTATTAAATTAAATCAATATTAGTTAAAAATTGTTTTAAAATATTAGCTTTGCCATGTTAATTTTGGTTATTTATTTATTTTCTCATTCTAATTGCATGTATTATCTACGGTAATAATCTTCGTGGTTTACACAATCTTCCTCCTCTTCCATCTGAACCATGCCTAATCAATTTGCCGATACATTTAATAACATAATTTTTTAAAAATTTAAAATATAATGAATAACTTTATATTTAATTACACACAATAAAAATTCTTTTTTGTTTAAATAATTTTATTTATGATATAATCTGCGTACTACCACGTAGGTATAAACAGCATAATATTGACCCTTGCAAATATTTCACTATACAATTTGTTTTAAAAATTTTCAGGCATTTTTTACCAATAAGTCTAGATTCCCGAGGGGGGTCACCAAAATGCTTGAAATTTATATTTTTTTACGCATGGACATTGTACCCTTTCTGAACTAGCTGTTGCCACATTAGTGGTGAAAAATTCCTAATATACAATACCAGTAAAGTGAAATGTTATTCTCCTCATCTGCCATAAGCAACAGAACCAAGTGTAGTAGTTTTTCATCCTTTTTCTCCGTATAGGTGTCACCTTCAGCTTGGTACTCAGCACGAGCTCATTTATCGAGGCACCGGGACTGTTCTGTTCAAAAAATTTTATTCGTGGCAGCTCTGATAGGTTTTCGATGCCGGTAAAATCAAATCCCTTCTCTAGCCTGGCACAGCACCTATCTATGTGCTGAGGGTTCTTCCCTTCTACGTAAATGGGAAGTATTGCCCACTTGAAGTATTTCTCATTGTTAAGTTGTTAGCATTTATTGCAGCACGTACGTTTTTTTTATAAAATCAGGTAAATTAGTGTAGGTGGATGTATGCAACATAACACGCTGTTCGATGCACTGAATGATAACCTTGCAGATCTTCTTGTGAACACGTAGGTTGTCCCTGTGCAAAAATGCATTTTCACATTTATCACACTGATGCAAGGTGCGGGTACGTTTCACGTCGACGGGCATTGTAGTTGATTTGTGAAGACTTAAAACAGTATCACACTAACGCCAACGGATTGCTGTAGTCGAAGACACAATTTGCTCAAGAGATGATGTAGCTGCCTCGGCCCAAGAAGTCAATAACCCTTTACCTATCGAGGAATGCAGTGGATAACTCTCGTTCAATGTCGAATCACCCGTGATGACAGCAGAAGGACCTCTGGGTGATAAGGCTGTGTTCTTTTTCCTATAGTGATAGACGAACTAAAAACCCATCGGGTTCTGCTAATACAATCATCACGATGTGTTCGTTGACCTCTTTAAGACCGGCAGCCAGTCAACAACACGGAAAACTGTATCGTCTCTACTTTTGACAAGCCAGTTAAGACTGCACACATGTAAACAGCAGCTCAATGAATTTTCAGGAGATTTTCGTTTGGTGGCATGACGTCACCCGATACTATGTACGTTACTTTAGGACTTTTTACACGCGCACACCTGCATAACACTAATTACTGCCAATGACACTTCGAACTAAGCAAAAACATTTTCTACCCTCGCCTGTAAACATTGCATGATGAATGCCTAGCTTATATATTCAGTATAAAATTCTTCCCTTCAGTTCTTGGATAACTGAATACATTTCATGTACATGTGGATAATCCCTAGTAGCTTGCATAAATACGAAAAATATGAGTATCTCTACAAACGCTATAAGGTCTTTGCGATATTCATAACCATTGCGTTGGTTTTCCTTCGTCTTTGAATCACGCATTACTAACACTTGTAGATAACCATAATAATGTCGGGATAAAATCAGACATCAGAATTCCTTTTCTTCGAATATTCATTGTATTCTTCTCTGGGATAAACATTATCTTGTATACTTCAGAAAATAGTATTTTTTTTCGATGGGTTTTTTTCACAGTTGTGTTGTTCATTAAGTTCATCATTCTCACGCGAGAGTTTATCACGTATACAGTTTGTCGGAACCAGCATTGTTGCATGCCATAAACCACTTGAATTTTCCATTTGCTTCTCGTCGACTTATGTGAAGTAATTGTAAAATACAATGGCAACCCAGATGAAATAGAATAAACCACATTTCCTAAATTTTGTGAAACAACAAGCTGGTGAGATGCTGCCATTTTTGAAGTGATTATTACTACTGCTTTTCCGCAGACCAAAGTATTCTGTCTTTATACAGGTCAGCAGCAATTTTTCTGGGGACCTGGGGCAGTTAACTGTTCGGATCACTTAATGTCTAAAATTATTTCTCAAATCTTAGGGCAAGGTGCAGCGGACCCATTCAGGTTGGACCCCTAGGGCATTCTTCCCCTCCTCCCCCCCTACTGTGGTTATGCCTATACATCCCTTACTAAATATTTTCAAGTTATTACTTCTGGTAAATCAAATACTACACTTATCACACTGTAGAAGCATGGTAACTGCCCCTTGAGTACATGGACTATTTTTCTTGACAGGGAGACTACACATCGTAGTAAAAACATTTTCTGCCATTGGCACTGATTTTGGCAGTTTCCAAGAAGTTACTTGACTTAATATCATATTATTAGTCGCCTGAAAACATCTCAAAACATGTAAAATCTTAAACACGAAAATACTACTAACACTAACTCTTTAGAAAATCTCATAAAATGTCCTATGAACTCCTTTTTATATGCTTTTGTAACTCCTTTGACCCCTTCATTACTCCAATGAAGACTAGGCACTTTTGACACTTCTGAATTCTTTGAGATTCCTTCGGCGCTTCTTTGACGCCTGTGCGACTTTTTCGACTCCTTGTGACTTCCTTGGATACATTGTGATACATTCGACTCTTTCGTGACTCTTCTAACTCCTTCACGAATTTTCCATCCTTTTGACTCCATTGTAACTTATTCGACTCTTTTGAATATTGGCCACTTTGAAGAACGACTAATTTGTGAGTCCTTTCCATATTAAATAAAAATCTAAAAATTTTCAGGAACATCTTTTCTTAATACTAGCAAAAATCGTAAGTCGTGGACAAATATGTTGCCATACATTTGCTTTGCATGATAATAAAAAAAACATTCATTCAAATTTGCATATCAGTCGACGAAAAGTGTAATTTGGTATATTTCTACTATAATCTAAATTAATAGCTTTTTTACCTGATAATTCTCCGGTGGTTTTAAATGTAATTAAGTTCAAATTTCGTGAAAGTAATTTTTACGATCTGTGTGAAAACATACTACCGGAATAAATTAAAAAAGACTCATATTTGCAGCATTTAAATAATAATAATGGAATTTCTTGTCCTCCTATTTGGAAATTCGGATATCATTACTTTACTCCCAAGTAAAGGAACGCTAGTTCAACCTGCCTGAAAATTATTTGAATTTGATAGCACATCTGGTGATCCGAAGACATGATAGTTTAAAGGAATTTCGGGTTGTCCCATAATTCCTTGCTCTTGTTTGATTTACCTCCCCCAACTTGCCTGCAGGGAAAAATAAGGGTCCTCCACCTCTTACCCCCTGCAATTGTGTAGTAAATGAAATACCGGGAAATTCCAAAACATACATGTAATGTTAGAAGGTCTGGATCGGTTGAATGTATAGCAGACATTGGTTATCATACTAGCAAAACACAGTCGCCCAGGAGACAAAAAAGAAAGAATGTAAACACACCAGTGTTGCCAGAATCAACACAATCCCAGTACTAAAGCATTTACCACCGTGGTACCAAATCAAATACGTAAGTTTTTCAGCTAGTGTATAGTAATTTTCATCGTAAGGAATACAGCAATCATTGTACAATCGGAGCGGGATCTTTCATGTCCAGTGCGTAGCATGCTACAACTCTGACCAGAGGCGAAGTGATTCCATGAAATCGGTGTGGCGGAACGGAAGCACAAGGTATCCCAATCACGAAGGCAAGTGTTAGCTTCCGCAAACAGAATTCCAGGGAACAAACTTTTTGGTAGAAAACCACACTTTTATTAACCTACCTCTGAGAAAACTGTCGTAATGTGGCCTTGATGAAAATTCTAAATTCTGTCATGTAACTCTCATACGAATCGTGTCACTTATTTAACGGACTGCGTAAATCCGGTCTAACTGCAGTCTTTTGGGAACATTATTTGTGCTGAAAGATTCAATTCAGTTAGTCACCTTTCATTAGCTTATCATTAAAGTACCAATATTATAAAGAACAAGGAAAGCTATTAGATGCCAGCAAACTACATTTTATTCTTCTTTAAGCTTTGACTTTCCTCCGAGGGAAGAAAGTCGAACACAGTTTTACACAGGTAGAAGAATACTCGAACCCACTAGATTTAATGGGAAATTATACTGCAATTTTACGGATCTGCATATCAGTAATTTGTTTTGTTTAATCAATTTTATGACTCTTCGTTACTACTTTCGAAAACGTCAACCTTAAATGTCAACAATAATTGTGGTGCAAATAATTTTGATAGAGTTTTAAACTTCGAAAATTGCACATTTTATTTGTACAATCAGGTACCAAACTTCAGAAATAATTTCATTGGACTGACTGTAATAGACAAGTTCTATTTACATATTTGGTTACGTAATTTTTTTTTTTTTTTTTTTTAATAATTTAATTGTGTTCATAGTTGCTGCGTGCAAAATATAAAGAGATTTGCAGTGAGACCACGTGTGTAAGACAGGTTCCTAACGACTTAAAACTCAAATTAATGGTGTTAAAAATATTTTGCTGGCGTAAGGGTACAAGGCTATTGTAATACAAATGATCCAAACAATCTATGAAGAAGAATGTGGTGAGAACAGGCATATAAGACACGGCATTCTTCTCCAGGCACTGTTCGTAACGTCTTTGAACTCTAATAAATTGCATTAAAACATTTAACGGGTGTGTACAAGGCTATTGTAACAAAAATGGTCAAAACGAACTACGTCTGAAGTTAAATCGTCCTGTTTCCTCAACAACCTGTATGTTTTATGTCCAGGGAATTTGTATCTTTTCAAAAATAGTAGTTTCACTATATGCACAAAGAAATTTATGATAAAATGGCGACAAAGAAAACTGATTTCCCGCAAGTTTACAATTAAGTATGTATTTAAACACATCAATGTTAAGCACTGACTAAATTTCTTCACTCCACTCATATAGGTCATCCACGATAAAGTAAACACTCAATTATGTCCCGTGAACAAGCTTAGCCGATTATTATATTTCATTTCGGTCTCAGATGTTAAATTTTCAGATTGATGAATTGTAGACACAGTATTTGTCCAATGACACAGCAATAAATGCATAGACAAGTGAGAAAATTAGAAAGATTTTCTGAAAACAAATATTTTAGCAGGAACTTTTAAAAAGTATTCACATGCTATAAAATGTCAGTGATTCCTGGGAATGTTCTTGTTTCTAAGATCGTGGTCGGTGTTACAGGTGGGTCTGGAGATAGAGGCTCCAGGGGTGACCAGGGGGCCAATCGTCATGCCCAACCTGCCCAAGCCGCTCACACTCGAGGAGAAGAAGTACCTGCTGGCCGTCGAGAGGGGCGACTTGGCCAACGTCAGAAGGTCAGTTCTTACCACGGCCTGACTTACATTGGTGACCCTATAATGTATGGCATAATATGAAAGATGAAGGTGTGTTGGAGATTCCTATTCCAGTTAAACGATTCTGCGCCAAGATTTTCATACTAACAAGGAGTGCAGAAAACACGTATTTTTCCGCAGCTTAAAATAAACTTTCAAGAAGAACGGAGGATCTATAACGTTCTTTGAATGCTATTCTAAGTAGACGTCACGTACGCAGCTGAGCAGTTTTCGAATAAGCGTGTTTCGTTGAAGCTCTGTATGTCGTTCGGCGGCATGAGCAGTTGAATTTAAATGTCATTGAAATAACTTAAATATTCTTATTACAGCGCTTCGCCACTATACAAATTCCTTCCGATTTTATGACGACATTTAATTTACGCTTACCTGATGACACTGAAACGGCAATAATACACCCATGACTTATATTAAATGTTTGGTAATTTACGTTATAATAGTCAAATGTTACAGAATAATGAGTCTATCGCAAGCTAATGTATTTTATAATAGCAGTATAACAACTTATTTAAAATGAGTGTCTGTAAACATTTTTAAACTTTTATTTCGGGTAAGTACAGAAAGTAGTCAAATCTAAATAAAAATTTAGGTTTATTTTATTTTGTTAATGTCACGTTTACTATCTTGCTGTCTCCTTTGCTTGTGTGTACATATTTTACGTATGTTTTATATACGAAGTCTCCTGCACAGCTGCTCTGAGCGCTACTGACGTACAGAAATTACGTGGCCAGCTCGACCCTATAGGAAAAAGTACTTTTAAAAACAAGCTTTTATTGATAAACTATTTAACTAAAGAGTAAAATAATACTATTTAGTTTATAAAGTTAAATACTACAGCTACAGAATAATCCATTTTTTTTGGTCACTGAAAATAGGCGCAGACATTGCACATACTTAATTACACTTGCATAAACGAAGACCTTTAAAAATGTGAATATTATCTTAAATTCTGGATATACAGTACTTTATTTCAAGTGTAATTGCAGTTCAAGCCCCAAGATTTTAAGAAAATATTCACCTACGGAAATGAGATAACTCGGGGCAATTGTTGATACACATGAGGTAGTTTTGAGGTATTTATTAAAACTCGCGAAAATAACTGGCTTAACGACTAACCAGTCACTGTGTGGTAGGTTACTTTACGGTATTGTTGGTATTAACTGATATTTAGTGAGTTTGCTGGAAATTTTGGTGTTAGTATTGATTGTGAGTTTTGGTTTTACATTTAAATTTATTTATATTGGGCTTTACGTCTCGTCGATAGCGAGATCGTTGCAGACGGTTACACACAACTTTACAAAGGAAAGGCAGAAGACATGAGATTTGTTACAGACCCATCTTATAACATATCTCTGGATAGATCTTGGAAAGTCACTGAAAAACTAAATCAGGACGGCCGATGCCGGTATTCGAACCCAAAGTGTTAACCGTTGTGCCATCTCGCTCAGTTTTACCTATGAATTTGCACATTTTCACATAGGAACTGAATAAGGTATTTAAAGTGTTTCTGTCATGTGGATAGAATACAAATTATTTTCTTCTAAAAATGCAAAAAAAAAAAAAATAATAATAATTGTGTAATACCAAACATACTAATATGTACCTAGTGACATGTTTTGCCACTCTGAATATCAACTATTTTCTAAATGAGCTAATCGTGTTTGGGAGGACCCGGGTTCGATTCCCGATTTCGGTTTTGCATGGTTTTCCGAAATTACTCCAGGCAAATACAGAGATGATTTCTTAACAAAGCCATGGCTGACTGCTCTCCCAGTTCCTGTCATTGTATCAAGTTGTTTGTCTCCATCTCTAATGACCTCGCTGTTGACGAGACCCAATGCCCACTTAACTTACCTTCTCTACCTGAGCTAAATTTTAATATGAGTAAGTTCTAAACCAAAGAAATAAACTAGTAAAATTTTGACTGTGGCTTGCCATTATGCAAAAACAATAGGAAACAAATTTTTTTCGATGAAAGAAAATACCATCGAGGAAATGACAGCATGTTGGGAGAGTATTATGTAAGAAAATACATACAAAGGTGTTGTTTTTTTTTTTTTTTTGCTAAATGGTCACTTTTGAAGGTGTAGTCAATCCAGAAACCCTTGTGAGAGCAAGAAGAAATATTTACTTGTCAAATTATCTTCGGTAGGGCTCAGTTTATATCGAACCTGCAACCTTTGACTTTTATGTACCTTGGTGCAAGCCCACATAGCTATAAGTTCATTTAGGCTGTTTTTTTCAACAACCTGAAAACCGTGAGAATATAAGTAGTTTAGAGCTAGAAAACCTTTGAAAATACTTGCTTATAATTCTTTCCTTATAGTTATCCGTTTATCATTATTTTCCCTTTCTCTTGTAGGAAAAGGTGTCCGTCCGAAAGCAATGTCGTGAAAGACGAATGAGCTCTTCCGAATGTAGTTAAACATATAAATTATATCATTGCTCTCGCCAGGGCTCCGAAGTAGGTGGTACCCTGGTGAAGGGTGTGTTTGCGTGTGTGAGACGAAAATCGATTAGTCGCTACAGGCGACATCGGCCGGCACATGTATCGTGATATCGCCTCTACGGCCATAGTCGTAAACGTGTGCGCAGTGTTCCCGCCGTAACTATTTAACTGTGGGACTTTGAGCGGTGACACTGTCATTTTATTTAACGCGCTACGGTAGCAAAGTCCAATGTACTTGTAGACATCAATTTCAATCAAATCCGTTACATATATCTTGAGAAATAACCGTGTGAAAAAGTCGATTTTAGCCAAGTTTGAGGGCTTTAAAGTAATACTTCCAATGTGCGTGATATCTTGAAAGTCACATTCACAATTAGTCTGAAGTATGTTTCTTTTAGTAGATAAGCATTGTGGACGCACGTTTGCTGGTCTCAGGGAAAACGTAACTCAGAACACGTTGCACGTAGTTCGAGCGCCATCCAGGCGCCCGCCTTAAGGGAGTTCAAGTGCTATAAAATCACAATTTTATTATTTCATTAAACAGTGTTAGTTTTTAGACAGTATTTGTGAGTGCAGTTTCCTCTTACGAAACAGTTTTAGCTCCCATAGTTTTCTCATAATAGTGCGTTAAAGTTAAAATTTTCATGTTACGCTGCCATGCAAATAATGAAAACCAATTGACAAACTCGAATGAAATAATTCACAGAGAAATAACATGCCTTGGACTACGAACTAACATTTAGAAACCCACAACACAATTTTCTTGAACCTTGGAAGAAAAAAAAAAACGCAAAAGTACAGGAAAGTAGTTGCAAAGGTAGCAATTTTTCAAAATACAAAAGTTGTTCACTATGAGTTGACCTAATATTAGGTTACGTAATGAATTATTTCGTCTACGTAAATCAACTGGTTTTCACTATTTGCATAGCAGCGTAACACGCAAATTTTGACTCTGACACATCGTTATGAGAAAACTAAGCGAGCTAAAACTGTTGCACAAGAAGAAACTGTATCGTCTACCAAACTAATACTAATTCGTAAGGACATAAAGGTAACGCACCTGAACACGCGTAACATCGCCGCCTACCTGCACGTTAGACGAAGATGGAGCTATAAGGGTGTAACATCCCCCATGTATTAAGAGCGGAGTTACTTTATTTTAATTAGTTAATTAATCAATGTCGGCTTTGATTAAATCCATCCCGTGCCAGGAATTGCCTCGACTAGCCCAGCGGGTTTGATTTACTCAAGATCACAAGTCAATCAATGTCAGTAAGTGACCAATCACTCGACACTTATTTTGCGAGAATCTATATAGGTTCAAACTACCAAGTGAAACGAGTGATATTTCTTTATACGGCAACCCACTCCACACGGTCGTAAACGCCCTTATTCGCG